>LPNX011104189.1:35528-53662 GCA_001517045.1 Pseudotsuga menziesii
GAACTTGACATAGTTCTCGTTTTTCTCTCTCCTAATTTTAGTAGCTACTATTACCTCTGTTTCAAAAACGGTTGATACCAGTATCACACATTTTCATTTTGAGGCATTTTTTCGTCCTTTGAATCATCTTTGTCATAAAGTATTTTTAATTTATATTTTCAAGTGTGTTTTTTAGTAATTTAACAAAAAAACATACATTTAGAAGAAAGTTATAATGAAAAACATATACATTTTGCAATTTTTTCTTTGAAATAAGACATTTTATTGACAAACTTGTAAAAAAATCTAGAAAATAAAAACATTGAAAACCATTTCCAATGGATTTTCAGAGATATTTTGTATAAAAATTATATTATTTTATATTGTTTTCCAAAAAGTGACGATTCACATAAATTCAATAAAAATATATACCAAATATTTGTAAATAACATGTTAAAAAAATTACATATAGAACTTTTATTTCTAAAATAAAGTCTAAGAGTCAAAACATTACTAATATATCTTATCAAAAAGTTGTCATATTTAACATTTTCTTGAGGACATGAAACTAATAAAAAATATCAGGCTACTCAAATTCTTCATCGAAATTGGAGTTTTCTGAGCTTGGAGTCCTTCAGGGACATCAATGTCCTCTTCCATTGGGTCTTCTATGTCTGCAAGATGCCCAAAGTGCTCATTTCCAAACAACCTCACTAATGGGGGTTGAGGCTTTTTTGACATCTTCATCACAAGTGTTTCATTAAAATTTAAAAAAAAATACATTAAAATAATTACATCAATATTACTTAAAAATAATAATAATAAATTTGTTCTTCCCTCTTCGAGGAAAAACCCGCCAATGTTAGTTATTCATAGCCTAAACAATGGAAGAACTCACCGTAGGTATGGAAATGGGTTCAAAACTAGAAACCCTATGTAGTGGGTAAGTCTGGAATTCAAACCCTCCAGCATAGATGATACTTATTATCCTAAGATGTTGAGAAAAAAATTCCAAGATTTATAGGTAGAGTACTTTAGATTGAATAATAAAAACGAAGAAGTAAAGATATACAACAATGATTTAGCAACATTTCTTAGATTCCATGAAAGAGAAGGTAGCCATGTATATGAAAACCTACACTACATCCACTGTAGGAAAACCTCGAGACAAAATGAGACATTGATACACCTCCACTCCACTATAGAGATCTCGAGACGACATCTTGAGTGTTTGAAAGGTCATAGTGTGTACCATGTATATTGACTTTAAAAAAACAATTTTAGAAATTGATAAAAATAATAGTAAAATGCAAACGCAACAAGGATAGTTGTTTAATATCAAGACATTAAGACCAATAAGAAATATTTCTTATAAAATAAATAATTTTTATAACGAGTATAAAATTAAGATAATAAAAAATTAATATAAACTTGCATCCTAACTGACAACATTACTATACTATAATAATAACAATATATTTCATGATATCAAAGGGATTAGTTCACTTTGACTAAGTCAAATATATCAATATACTTTCAATAATTACTATACTAATAACAAGATCCATGAGGTGGAAATGTCCTCCAACATTAGGAATTAGTTTTTTAAAATTTGCAAGAGACATTGACATCTTATGGTTCTCGTTTTGAGTTTTTTTCCTTCTATTTTTTATGATATCTTCAAATTTCCATATTAAGAAGTAGCCGAAAAATTGAAAAACAAACCCCATAACAAGTTAATAAAAAATCATTTGATATTATATGTTTCTTTTTTAACGAGGTGGTGAATGAGATTTGGGAAGAATGAAGAATGAATTAGGACATACACAATTGAGAATAAAATAACAAAAGATTGAGTGTAGATATTGTCTATGTTTTCTTTAAGTTAATGCTATTTTAAATCTTTATGTAATTATCACAATCACTAAGTTAATGTTATTTTGAACCTTTGTGTAATTATCAAATCAACCCTCATTTTATATAATGCTTTTTCAACAAACTTTAATGCACCAGTTTTGGTGTAGCATAGTATTCTCATCCTCAATTGATTCTACAGGAAACATGATCGGAAAAATTAGGCTTATCATATAAAAATTAATCATAAACTATAGGATAATAATAACAAATTTTTTGATTCATGTAAGTAATTTTTAATTAAAATATTCATTATGATGTTCGAGGTATAAATGTTCAAACTAACTTCATAGGAAAATCAATCACCAAAGCATACAAATCTAATTTAATGTGATGTCAAAGATAAAATACAATAAATGATAAATATGTCTCTGCATGTGAAACGTGGTTAAACACGAGATTGTAAGGTTTCTTATACTATAATACGAGGTTTCATTCTATGCAAGAATAAAGGCTTTATTCATTGATATATTATAGTTTTAATTGGTGTTGTTTGGTCTAAGTATGTGTGAGAAATTTGTTTTATGGAAAAACATGTAATCTCTTATTTGTAATTTAAATTTCTTCATGTGATCGATGATATCAGACATCGTTTGTAAACAAACATGTTTAAGACTTTCACTTACAAGGCTAAGAATATTATTAATTACGAGATGAAAAACAATTTGGTGGTAAGATACTTAGATGTGGTGAGATAGCCTTTCTATTTTATATGGCTTAATTGTAATTTAATCTTCACATGTAATTTAATTATTCACTTACTTATTATAGTGAAATAATAGTGTTCATGTGTTTAATAATGACTTCTAATAATATAAATTATGTAAGATTTAAAACTAAGTATTATTGTTTATTTCTCATCATTGATATTACTTTGTTGATGGCCATTTATATTTGAAAAATCCAAATTAAAAATATGAATGTAACCAGCTTATATTTCATGGCCCTACTATTGACAAAATAATATAAGATTTTGAATAACCAGTGAACTTATAAAGATATACCGAGTCATCCTAACTTTCAAAAAATTAAAAAATAAAAATAAATAGATAAATAAATAAATAATATACTTCATAAAAATCGAGTAGAGTGATAGGTAGAGTAATCAAGACCATGCTGCGTGATATAATTATTTTCAATCATCAAGATCGACTTCAATACTAAGGCTTTCCTCTTATCTGTCATGGAAATTTTTCTGAACAGTTACTGCCCAAAAGAGCTTGCCAACTTTTTATTGAATCAAATTGGCAAACTAGACCCACTATTTTTTACGGGCTGCATAAAATAGTAAGATATAAGCGTTTTATTCTTATTAAGGAAAACCAATTAGAACATTCCCACTCCTCGATTAAAGGAGGAGCTCTGCTATTTGTTTCTGGCTTCCCGATTAAACGAGGAGCTTGTACATGCCCTGTAATTTCCAGCTCATTCAGCCTGCCTAAGTGTTGGCTATTTTACCAGTTTCTTCCAAACTGATGTGTCGTGATTTTATAGAGTCATGTATGCGATATTTTTGTGCTGTTAGCTGGAGTCCTCACCAAGAATCCAAGCTTCGCATCGTGTTATCATCTTTGCAGATAAAGATATTTCCTGAATTGAGCTCAACGGTGGAGGAGGTTGCACGGGGAAGGGAGGAAGGAAGACGGCGGGGAAGGGAAGAGGAATCGGAGCTCCACTCTCTTAGTCGCCAAAGAACCGCCCTCACTGGTGGCACGATTCTGAGAATCATGCCACCAGTGAGGGAGGCTCTTTGGTGACCAAGAGAGCGGAGCTCTGCTCCCTCTTCCGTTGCCCGCTGCTCCATTAAAGGAGGAGCTCCACTATTTGTTTCTAGTTTCTTGATTAACGGAGGAGCTTGTACATGCCCTATAATTTCCAGCTCCTTCAGCCTGCCTAAGTGTTGGCTGTTTTACCAGTTTCTTCCAAACTGATGTGTCGTGATTGTATAGAGTCATGTATGCAATATTTATGTGCTGTTAGCTGGACTCATTACCAAGAAGCCAAGCTTCACATCCTATTATCATCTTGTAGATAAATATATTTCCTGAATTGAGCTCAACGATGGAGGAGGCGGCGAGGGGAAGGGAGGAAGGAAGAGGGTGGAGCTCCACTCCCTTGGTCTCCAAAGAGCCGCCCTCACTGGTGGCATAATTCTTAGAATCGCGCCACCAGTCAGGAAGGCTCTTTGGCAACCAAGGGGGAGGACCTCCACTCCCTCTTCCCTTTCCTGCTGCTCGATTAAAGGAGGAGCTCCGCTATTTGTTTCTGGCTACCCGATTAAAGGAGGATCTTGTACATGCCCTGTAATTTCCAGCTCATTCAGCCTGCCTAAGTGTTGGCTATTTTACTAGTTTCTTCCAAACTGATGTGTCATGATTTTATAGAGTCATGTATGCGATATTTATGTGGTGTTAGATGGATTCCTGACCAAGAAGCCAAGCTTCGTGTTGTGTTATCATCTTTGTAGATAAATAAATTTCCTGAATTGAGCTCAACAGTGGAGGAGGCGGCATGGGGAAGGGAGGAAGGAAGACGACGGGGAAGGGAATAGGGAGCGGAGCTCCGCTCTCTTGGTCACGAAAGATCCTCCCTCACTGGTGGCGCAATTCTGAGAATCATGCCACCAGTGAGGGTGCCTCTTTGGCGACCAAGAGAGCAGAGCTCCGCTCCCTCTTCCCTTGCCCACTGCTCCATTAAAGGAGGAGCTCCTCTATTTGTTTCTAGTTTCTTGATTAATGGAGGAGCTTGTACATGCCCTGTAATTTCCAACTCATTCAGCTTGCCTAAGTGTTGGCTATTTTACCAGTTTCTTCCAAACTGATGTGTCGTGATTGTATAGAGTCATGTATGCGATATTTATTTTTTGTTAGCTGGAGTCATGACCAAGAAGCCAAGCTTCGCATCCTATTATCATCTTTGCAGATAAATATATTTCCTAAATTGAGCTCAATGATGGAGGAGGCGGCGAGGGGAAGGGAGGAAGGAAGAGGGTGGAGCTCCACTCCCTTGGTTTCCAAGGAGTCGCCCGCACTGGTGGCATGATTCTTAGAATCGTGCCACCAGTCAGGAAGGCTCTTTGGAAACCAAGGGAGCAGACCTATGCTCCCTCTTCCCTTGCCCGCTACTCAATTAAAGGAGGAGCTTCGCTATTTGGTTCTCACTCCCTAATTAATGGAGGAGGTTGTACACACCCTGTAATTTCAAGCTCGTTCAGCGTACCTAAGTGTTGACTATTTTACCAGTTTCTTCGAAACTGATGTGTCATGATTGTATAGAATCATATATGCGATATTTATGTGCTGTTAGCTAGAATCCTGACCAAGAAGCCAATATTCCCATCCTATTATCATCTTTGCAGATAAAGATATTTCCTGAATTGAGCCCAACGACGGAGGAGGAGAGGTGGAGAAGGGAGGAAGGAATAGGGCGAGGAAGGAAAGGGGGGAGCTGAGCTCCGCTCCCTTTGTTGCCAAAGAGCCACCCTCACTGGTGGTACGATTCTCAAAATCACACGCCACCAGTGAGGGCAGCTCTTTGCTGACCAAGGGAGTGGAACTCCGCTCCCTCTTCCTTCCTCCCTTCCCTACACCCCCTCCTCCCCGTTTAGCTCAATTCATGCAAATTTCCATAGAACTTCTCACCCGTTTGAACCACCATCAAAATTTATTGTCCGGTACGAACTTAATTGCTCCACTAATTGCTACTTTGAGTACAATCGACATTACAAATAGGGAGAGAAACTAAAATTTTAGATGTCAGGTAGAATGACATTAAGTCTGATAAAAAATCAAAGCGGCTGTAGAAGGCAATTAATATCCGACCATTTATAAATCTCAGTTATTGGATACTATTTCCTCTACTATTACAACCGAGTCGGATTTGCGCATTGCAATTTGCATGTCTTGGAATTATAGAAGCCTCATAGGGAAGAGTATGCATTATTTCCTGTTATGGGATACCAGTGTCCTCGTAAGTTGTTATGGTGATAATTAAAGTTGTGTTAGAATCTTGATAGTTTACTTTAAAATTAAAGAACCCAGCACGACCGGTAGACAGTTGAAATAATTCAGTAGTATGTAGAATCCAATATGGAATTCCTAGAGTCTTGGACAATTTTGACTCTTTATTATTCAATCTTACAAACCCTTCTCACGTACCCTGGTCTATGTTTTGAGGTGTAGTTAAATATTAATGATCATTTTTGGGAAGTTAAAACTTTAAACCTCAACCACCTTAAAAATAACTTGCTTATCCTTGGATATCTTGAACTACAGAGGTATGTGAATGCACAGAGGCAATTACCAGTCATTTAAGGTAGCTGGTTGTTAACTCTTGTTAACTGAGCCTTGTAATAACAATTTTTATACATGATCAAAAGGCTTCGTCAAATTGAACAAAACTATTATTTTGACATTTACATATGTGTACATGTAACTCCATCAATATGTGGAATTACTACTACTTCATTTGGGTCATGATCAAGCTAGATGCTGGATATCTCCTACTTCTTCTAATTTCAATATTTTCAACACTTATTGTGGTGGTCCTTGCATAAGGGCGTGTGAATTAGGAGCATCATAATTACGATCCCTGGATCTTTTTTATGTTTACTTCTTTATCTCTAAGGAATATACATTATTTAATTGTGATCGGGAAGACATTTAATAACAACCTTTGCCATCTTCTATAAATTGATTCTAGAAATCATGTAAAAGGGTCAAGCTGGGAATCGAATCGACACTTAGTAGGTTGGTAGACTGCCTGTGCATGAGCTTTTGGACGAGTATAGCTCAAAAAACTAAATGATAAGATTAATGTCAATATTACTGTCATCTTGGCTTGAAAAGACATAGGATAATCAATTCTAAATGAGCTAGAACAAGGCCAATGGCTCTATTATTTACCTTTTGAATTAGATAGTTGAAAATATAGACATAGGCCCAGCTATGGGTTATTAAAAGGTTATTAAAAAGGTTAGGGGCTATGGGTTATTAACATTTGTCTTTAGGTGACTAGTGATTAGGAGTTAGGACTTATTTGAGATAGTAGGTAAGTAGTGATTAAGAGTTAGGAGTTATTTGAGATAGTGGTTACAGTTTTGAGATTTATGTGGCTAGGTGTTGGAGACTATAGGGTTTGTATTGAAGATAAAAATTATACAAGCTATGTAGGATAGAATTTTGGGTTCCATGGTTTAAGAATTATCATTTTTTTTTAGATAAAGGCTATATGGTCTAGTGGTCATAAGGTAGAGTTTAGATGATTTATTGATAACAAGTAAAATATTGTTAGGTATAAAGGGTTTATAAGGGTTTCTCATTTTGTATTTTATGTTAGCTAATTAGGGTGTAAGGGTTCTAGCTTTAGGATAAGGGTTGTTTCTATTGGCCTAGCTATTATCACCCAAGTTGATTGGAAGTGATATATCATTTCACCTAGGTTGGTCATATATTAGGATAAAAAACTTACATATCATTTAATGCACAAATTATACTATATATTTTATATAGGAATGTAATGCTATTTTACAAAAGTGGTTGGAATATACTGTGAATCATCATACCATAAAATAAATCATTAGGATTGCATAGATTTAAGTACACATGGAAGATCAAATTTTAAAGCATCATTTTATCATGTATGTTATTTTCCCCATTCATTTCTCTTACAATTCTTATTTATAGACATAAATAAGAGACTAGAATGTAGGTGTAGGTAGTCCTCTTAATGTCCTTTTAGTTATGGCTGAGTATTATTATTAATAAGCATTTTTTGAGAAGATCGTAAAATAAAATATAAATTGGATATATTTATGTCTAAGATCCATAGGCTTAGGTAAGAGTATAGGTGATTTAATTATGATCTCACTAAGTGACATACATATAATATAACATGGAGATGGAAAATATAAGATATCTCAATCATATCAACTTCATGTTCAATGATTCATTAATGTAGCTTATATTCATCTCATATTTAGTTGGTGTTTTTTCGTTAGGAACTAAATATCCTATGTATGGATCACTTCATGTGAACCGTGGTGATAATGCGTTAATTGTTGGGATTAAATAATGTTTAAATGATGATTTCTAATGGTAGGTTAAGTTTTTTGAGTTTTCATTACCTTGGCTTTAGTAATAATATGTGAGTTCTAATTTTTATTTCTTCATGCAATACTAGAGCATTGAAAAAAATGGGCTAAAAACTTAAAATTCGAGCATAATTAATTTTGTTTTACTACAAATTAATTTATTGCACATATTAAAATGTAAATTAAAATGTAAATTAAAAATTTACAACATAATTGTTTTCAAGCATCAAAATTTTTAAAATTGATTATTATAATTTATTGAAAAAAAAATAGTGACCTTGGGTTCATAGGCCATGATTGAAGCTGTCAATCAAGGGATTGAGACTATGAGTGTTGTGGATGAAAATCATTTCCTCGCGGGGAGGAGGAGGGGAATGGAAATCACTTCCGGAGGGTGTTTAATTTTATTATTATTATTATATCCAGTCGTTCATCTGCAAAAAATATAGATTTTGATGGGGTGTCACAATCCATGGATGAGTTTGAATAATTTCACATGAAACATTTTAGATGTTTTTTATGATTATGATGTTTGTAATTAAAACTCTCAAGAAGTTTTTGATAATTTATATGAATAATTTGTTCTTGTAGGGTGTAATATATGATTTCATTATGAATCACAGCATGATTTGTTTGATTTTAAATGGTTCGAGTGGTGAAATTATTTATGAAATATTTGTTTTTGTTTAATATGCAAGTTTCAAAAAAGTTATAATTTATCTCGTGAAGAAAACAATATTTTTTGAATTTAGGGGTTGATTTCAAAGTTTTTGTAAACAACAGTATGGCATGTTTAGGCCACAGCTCTATTTTTTACCCCCCCAAAAAACTTGTGTATACTGGTATCAACACTTTTCTATTTGGGGGGTGCTTTTGGTGTTTTTTATGCAAAAATCATCATTTTTATGGATAGAGTTCTCATTCTTAGTATAAAGTTCTCGTTTCATAGTATAAGTGGTTAGAGGGGGAGAGGGGGAAAATATATGGATGTTTTGTGAGGAATGTCGACCTGTCTTTTAAATATTGTCAAGGGATTAATAAATTGATCAATAAATATATATACTTAGGATCGATTGAGGGTTTATTAAACCCTCGATCGAAATACATAGCTCAATGGAGGGTTAAGTAAAACCTCGATCGATCCCTTCTGTGGAATTACAAATATTTATAAAAATACATGCAGATTTTACCTCCTATTCCCAACTATGAAGAGTAGAAGCTCTATCAAGCTTTAAATCTCAATTGAGGTGCTCCACAATAAATTCAAAATCGACATAAGATGAGGCTTCTACTCTATTGATAAATGGTTTGATCAAGCTCAATGACTTGATCAAATATAAAAGCTTAGTCGAGATTTTAAACCAATAGAAAAAGCATGTAGCGAGTCACATGTGGCCTATATCATCCGGGATCATTATTAAAACCCTTAACCAAGAAGAAGAGTCTTGTGGATGCACACCAAATTTCCAGGCACCAACGACCCAACAAGTATTGCCATAACCCCCCAACTATGAGGTGAGAAGTGAAACTCTTGTGAATCAAATTGCTTTTATGCATAAAATTGTTTTTTTAAATCAATTTAAAAAATTGTAAAAGATAAATTGCAAGGTTCTTCTTGTTTTTAGTTTAGATTCATTTTAAAAAATTATTTTAATTTCTTTTAACCTAGTTGCGATTGACCTTCTAGTCTCACCTATTTATGCTTCACTAGAGGAGCAAGGTGTGTTGTAGACACCTTTGTGGTGCTTTAGATCAATAGGATCTTTGGATTTGTAAAGCATAGTTCTTAATGAGTTTGGAGGGGAAAATGTCACCCTTATGTTTTTGTTCCTTATCACGTTAGCAATTTTGTATGTCATGCCATGAATATAAGGAACGATTATTTTTGGAAAAGTTGTATCTTTCTCTTTGGTTTTGTTTCTTTTTCTTTTCACACTTTGGAAAAGTTTAAGGTGTTCCAACTCTTGCTAAGGTGTTTATTATTCCAATCTTCTAAAATGAATGATGGTGTGAGTCAACATGAAGGTATATATCTATATGCATTTTCTTTCTATAAAACTGGTGAGAAAGAGATCCATGAGGGTTCTTTGTGATGAGTACATCCAAGAATTGAAGGGATTTTTCCTCCTCTTTCTCTAAAGTGAATTTTATATTGTAACATCCCTCCCGTATGCCTTGGATATTTTTTTATTTTGAATATAATGTACTTGCTTCTCGTGAGGAGCTCAAGGCCAAGGCCCCACCAGAAGCAAAGTCATGCAGCCTACATGAGTTAATTACCTCAGTGAAAAAATAAAAAAAACCTAGGTGACTTAAAGGCATCGACGCAACTAGAGATGGGAAACTAAAGTCCACTACGACAAAAACATATGGTTTGGGAGCCATAATCCCCTAGTACGCAACCTGAAAGAGGAGAGCGTAAGTGAAAAACCCTAGTCCCCTTCAAACATTTGTTAGGTGAGAATTTAATAATGCAAAGGGGCTGACAAACCTTTGTGCGAAAAGAACTAGGGTGGTGGATGGGTTCGACTAAGGGATCGGGAAAAAAGGTTAGAAAAACTATAAATATATGTGCTAATATATTTATAATAAAAACTTTCTGTCTATTAAAGGAAAGGACAGATTTAAGTCTCTATAAAAAGACAAGTATATGAGTCTATCTATGATAGATTTAAGCCTTTATAAAGGAAACAGAGTATTATGATATAAAGTATATCATAGGAAAAAGAAAAGACATTGATATTATATATATATATATATGCCAAGAACATCTTAAAATATTTTTATAACGAAGAAATAAAAACATCTATGCATAAGGATTATTCTGAACTTCTTTATATCTATATAAGGAAGGAGGCCATTTATACATAGACAAGATCTAAAAGAACCTATGTGTATTTTGGTACGGGCACATGTATATATATTTTTATATTATATATATATATGTGTGTGTGTGTGTGTGTGTGTGTGTGTGTGTGTGTGTGTGCAAATATTGGGAGAACTAAAATTATGCGAGAGGAATATCATTTTCTTCTCTAAAGAAGATTTTTCCACTAGGGATGAGTTGTAACGGTACATTTTCCATGGAGAAAATCATGGAGAAAATATCGAAATAAATATTGGGAATTGATCCCCCTATTAAGGACTCGATACGACCTTTCCATGAAAGAGAAAAAAAGTGGACAGTTGCCTAGCTGTTCGGCATCTTTTGGAAAGGCCAGAGGGATATTTTAAGGAGATTGCTTTTGGGATTTGGGAAGAGAGATTTCCTGGTGGATTTTTCTTTATTATTCATTATGGAATGGCATGCAATCTGGGAGATCTGATATTAGGTCATGATTTCATGGAAAAAGGGAAAAAAAATTTCCTATCTGTGTTTTGCAGGATAGGTAAAAAGGGAGCGTGAAAAGTAGGTGAGGGGAGAGGGCTCTTCTCCTCACGCAAGAAAGATGCCTTGGGAAGGGCCTATCCCGGAATTGAACTCTTACTGCACTTTAGTCTTTGTTTATATGCCCATCGAGTTCATATTATCTAAATAATGCAGATCTGTCTTGGTATGTCGCCAGCGTTGGATGATTTCCTCATTCCCTGTGTTAAGAGGGCGTCCGATATGTTTAGTTGTTTTGGTGATTTTATTTTTACCTGCATTATGGTATGTCTGGTTGATAGACTTCCCTTGCTGATTTGTTGTTAGTTATGACGAGTATCTGGCTCATGTATACACACTGTATTGGACTAGCGTATTTATTGGTTGGTCATGTCTACATATGAGAGATGTGAGGTTTGTGGGAAGGGATTTCTGGGATCGTTTTACCAAAACCCTTGATAAGGTCGAGCTCTTGCCTACGACGTGATCCTAGAACTCCAGAACATACGGGTAAACTCTCTAAAGTCTTGCCTTTATTTCTGCCTAAAGATAACTCGCAGGTCCGATAGGATCTAGAAAACTGTGGGAGTTGTCCTTAGAGGGGGTTAATCTTAGCTACTCTTATGATTACCGAGATCCAACATGACCCATAAAATAGTATACATTGCTTCTTTGTATTGTGTCTAAAATCCCGGTATCTGCCCAGAAATATCAACCCCAACGTGGTCTATAAAATGTGTATGCTATTTTCCCTTGGGTGTCGTTTTGTTAACTACCTCTGTTTGCGGATAAAACTCAGATTTATTATGTTCTTGTGTTTTCTTTTACACTGGTTGGATCAGAATGCATGGTATTATTATGAGATTAAAATTACCACGTTTAGTGCAATTTCCTTATCCCTGTCCTCCTACGATTGCAATGATAAACCTATTTATAAATCGTGATCACCTTCTACCACATTTTATTTGTAAAAGAGTTTAATATATACAGATGCAGTGATCTCTGTCTTCTTACCCTGGATAGATCATGGTTTTTTTATTTATGTTGCGGGTGGTTTAAATGCTGTAGAGTTGCATGCCAACCAATAATTTGCGATTGGATCCATTCTGTAGTAGATCTATTGTCCTCTATTTTTAATGCGTTTTGTACCACAGCTATGGGTTAGATATGATGGTGTTATCAATCCATAAACTTATTATATCATTAACTGTTGAATGCGTTTGATCCATGGTTATTTCATTTTTCCTTTGACTACGTTTAGATCCTTAAATATCAAAATTCTGGGATTCCGTTTCATCCATAATCATTGGATGGCTTGAATGTGTAGATCCATTGATGATACCTTTTGTTTTACTTAAACCATGATCTAAACCTAGAGCTGATGCAAATGTTTTCTTTAGGGTGTCTTTTATCCTTATCTGGTATCTGTATTTGAGAAATGGCAGCATTGGCGTGCTTTGTAGGCTTAATCTCAGATTTAAGTGTAGTAAGCATTGGGACATTTTTCCTTTTGTAGATATTTGTGGTTTCCTCATATAAATGGAGGAATGTAGGTGTTAAGTGAATTTCTGCATTTAGATAGTTGTGAAGAGGAAAGTATTGTGTTAAATTATAAAATTGCATCTACGATTGTAGGTGTCAAGTGTAATTTGCAGCTAGATAATCCTGAGTACCTAATGTAGGTGAGGAAAATATTGTTTTAATTATAAATTGAAAACTATATGCACACTCTACAGTCGAGCATGGATTATTGTGTCACACTTGAATTCAAATGTAAGGGTTGGTTGTGCGTAGAAGCACACCCTCCTCCACTATACTGGGGGGCTACATCATCATTCTAAAAATACTCTCGCAAGGAGGGTCCGTGAGAATAACAGAAGAAAGTATGGAAACAGAATGTTGTGGATTGTAACCAGCCTTTGGGGAAATAAATTTTATATAACGCAACGAATTGGTGGACGTAACGCTGAGCTTGGGGCGAACCACATATATTGGAGTTTTCTTGGTATTTGTGTCTGATGATATTTCCTTGCATTATGTTATGTACTTAGAATGGTTTAAATACTTGGTGTCATGATGATCTTACGCTGTTCTTCAATATTGTTTGAAGCAGTGTGGCAAAAATTCTTGTGGCTATAACTTAAGGGATTTACATTAGGGTAATTTATTTAATGATTGTTATACAATGCACATTCATTAGAGGAAATTTCAACTCAAAATGGGCCTTTTAACTTTTATTCAAATTCCATGTCATCATCTGTTAGCTAATGAAATTGCTTTAAATTTGAAATACCGTATAGGTCTTAAACACGTTTTTAAAATAAATTTGGGGATAGATATCATAAAAAAAACAACTTTTTTTGTCTGTATTTTTGACATATCTCCGTGTGTTTTTACTCAAATTTTGATCGGGAGAGCTCGTTGGATACGGAATTAAATTACACATCCAACGAGTACCAACTTGGCATACTTTTGACGGACCCCGCTACCCCAAAAACAAGAAATACCTGAAAAAACAGAATGATGATGTCATCATTCCATTTTTTTCAGGTATTTCTTATTTTTTGGGGTAGTGGGGTCCGTCAAAAGTATGCTGAGTGGGTACTCGTTGGATGCGGAATTTAATTCCGCATCCAACGAGCTCTCCTGATTGAAATTTGACTAAAAACACAGGGAGATATGTCAAAAATACAAACAAAAAAGTAGTTTTTTTCTTTCTTCCTCCAAAATTAATAAATATTATTTTATTATTTTAACTATTATTTTATTAGTTCATTTTAGGAGGCCCATTTTGAGTTGAAATTTCCTCCAATGATTGAATTTGATTGGACATATTTTATATGGAATGCCACGTAAAAACCTGCCGCTAACATGATTGACCCATTTTGTAGAAACAACGAAACAAAACATTTACCCTTTTTTTCACATATAATGGCATTGAGGTACAAGGGGTACGTTACATATGGTATCAGAGCGAGATTTGAAATGCTCGGGCCTTTTGGGCTTAAAATGCTTCCGCATATTTTGTTTTAACTAACATTTGAGTTTTTGCTCTATGATAAAAGGAAAATCATCAAGTTCACATTGTTCGGCCAAATCCAAGTACCTTAAGTGTACCAAACGCAAATGTTTACTGACCTCGTAGTTGTGCAAGAGATGGAGGAACTTCTCCTTAGATCACAAATGATGGTTATTGTTTTCCTTTCCACTTCCATGATAAGCCGACGACATAAGTATAAGGTATCTGGTTATTTCCTTGATTTTTCTTTTGAAAGAATTATACGATTGTTTCGTCTTTATTTTAAACAACGCAATTAAACTGTTGGTAAGATATAGGAGTCCTCTTAGACAGACCCCTGGTCATTGAAAATACCTTCTACTATAATAATAATGTGGGAGTTAAATTGTTGTTAATAACATGATGTATGTGGATGTTGTTGGAACACATAGTGATTAATGTTAAGGGGTTACCTAATCTGCTAAAGACCTAATGAGTCACATTCTCTGTTGTTCTATATTTGCAATTAATCCACGATCCTAATATTCTAGTAAATCATTTGATAAAACAAACAAATGTAAGTATCATGGCCTAGCTTACTGACATAGTCATTTGGTTTCCGGATCTACTCATCATAACATTTTTTGTGGTTTGATGATAACCATGTTTGAATTTTGGAACTAGATCATCGACTATATAAACCTTGAAAGTAAGTGTCGTCAGTCCTTCAACAACTTTTCACTTAACAGTAAGTTCCTTGCCTTTGGACATTTGGATTGATAACAATGATAGCAAACCTTGATTATGTTGGATTGTTGACTTTGAACCTTGTTGGTTGAATATTTAATTTGAAGATCCTTATTTGGCTTCTGAACTTAAATCGATTACATAGGCGCTAAGTTTGAATTTGTTTTTGGTAGTTGGTGGCTGAAAATTATTACTAATTTAAATCTGATTATTGATGAGCTTTCTTTTGACACTTATTTAATGCTTAAAGAAGGTTTGACACATTTCTTGATGAGATAGAAAAATGAAGGGTTGAAGGTTGGTAATTAATTTTGGGTTTAAAGTCCATTAATAAAGGTAATGAAGTTTGCAGTTTAAACATATTACTTGTTCATTAAAGTAACATATATAAATACAAGTTAAACACCATCTCCTTATGCTCATGACAATGCTGGATTTAGCATTGAAATCCTTAAAGAGATAGATTGGAAACTTGTTTCTAAATATTAGTGAAAGATGTGTAAATACCTGAAACTCTTATATAGCTACAAAATACTAGATTCATACTTGTTAAGTAAATAGAAGCATGCTCCTATTGGTGAAATGTTCAAGAAATGGTTCCTTGTGCTTGGATTAGAGTTTTGAACTATCTTACACTTTGAATTAGCTCATGGACGGTATTTTCATTTTGGCTAGCTGAATAAACTGATTGTTGAAATGAATACTTATTAACATATTATGTCCATTGGTAGAGTCTAGTAAGAACCCTAGAGTGGATTCTAGTGCTCTTGTTGGTAGTCTTGTGAATTAAATCCATTGAGAATTTCATAACATTGTTGTTGCTTGGGCCGTACTGAGATTGGCATTTTTAAGAGCTTATTTGGGTCTGATCATCTAAAGATATGGATATTGAAAATAAGTAAGTTCATGAAGGTTGTGTAATGTTATATGCTAACCTCAAAGGATATTCCTGGAACACTATCATACGGAATTGACTATTAGAAAATAATTACTACCGTAGATAACGAGGTTAATTATGGGTGTTGTTTTTACTTAATATAATTGACGAATCTTGAGTTGTACAACCAACGACTAACTGTGGATGATGTTTACATACTAACCTTGCAGGTTTCACCAATATCATGACCATGGCTACAATCAACATACATTATGGTATATAATCTGCCTGCATATGTAAGTTGCGCTCAAAAAAGAGTAAGGAGCAATTTTTCTATATGATTTACAAGGTTACATAACTCGTGAATGGCAATTAAAATCAATGCAAATTAGGAAACTCTAATAATTAATTATTCTTGGGCTATCCACAATATGATAAACTGACCACCTATAGAGTGCTTGCAGGCATGGGAAATTGTGGCCATGAAAAAGGATTGTAATAAGTCAATAAAATATGAGAGAGATCTCATGTGTATAAAGTTGTCACCACAAGGGAGTGGTGATGGAGGTAGTGGTTGAAAGCTACCTTGTTTTTCCCCTGGGCCAGCGAGGGACCACTATGCATTCTGGGGATGCCTAGATGTAAGAAATTTTGGTTAAGACTCATTCCGCACACATTAGAGGACTGTCACATGAGTGGGGAACTCTGTGAAGAGAATAACCTCTAGGCGTTATGGAGGTGTGTGAGAATGGAGGTGCCTCAGCTTGGTGAAGCACCCTGAATAGCACAAAAAGGAGATATGCCTAAGGATAGGTATCATCCTTGTGTTGGGTGGCTTGAATTGGTACTTGAAGTATTGTTAGCACTTGGAGTGCTGGGATGGAGGAACATCCAGAGAAAAGAATAATGATGAAGCACCCTGAATAGCACAAAAGGAGATATGCAGAAGGGTGGCTATCATCCTTGTGTTGGGTGGCTTGAATTTGGTACTTGAAGTACTGTTAGCACTTGGAGTGCTGGGATGGAGGACATCCAAAGAAAAGAACAATGCCGAAAAATGTATGTGCATTATAGGTAAAACTTGTACCTATGAGGTAATATGTTCATTTATTGACAGATAGAACTAACAGGTATATTGGAACCACTATGGATTATGAAAATTGTATAATTGGATTTCTAATGTCAATGCTAGTAGTCATGTTCTATTGATGTATCAATTTCATTATGGAAAATAATTGGGTATTATGGCACCAATGAACACTATAAAATTGCATATTGTTAAAATGCAAAAGAATCTATGACTTTTGTGTAAGTTGAATTGTGATTTGGACATGAATTACTCAAAAAGACTAAATTATAGTTATGATGCTACAAAAGACCTGCTAATTATGTTTCATGATTAATTGACTCTTATCTATGTGAAATTTGGGTAGACCCAAGTTTGTTGCAGGAATACTGTAGGCCTGGGATGATGGCGACTTGACAAGACACGGAAAAATCATGAGGGATCAGAATGGAAAGGAAAAAAACAAAAAATATGACAGGATGGAAGAAGAAAATTGGTGGAAAAATAGGAACACCGAGGACGGTGTTACTTTTAAGGGGGAAAGGATGTAACATCCCTCCCGTATTCCTTGGATATTTTTTTATTTTGAATATATTGTACTTGCTTCTGGTGAGGAGCTCAAGGCCAAGGCACCACCAGAAGAAAAGTCATGCATCCTACATGAGTTAATTACCTCAGTAAAAAAAAAAACCTAGGTGACTTAAAGGCATCGACACAACTAGAGATGGGCGACTAAAGTCCACTACAGAAAAAATGGATGGTTTGGGAGCCATAATCCCCTAGTACGCAACCTGAAAGAGGAGAGTGTAAGTGAAAAACCCTAGTCCCCTACAAAAATTTGTTAGGCGAGAATTTAATAATGCAAAGGGGATGACAAACCTTTGTGCGAAAAGAACTAGGGTGGTGGATGGGTTCCACTAAGGGATTGGGAAAAAAGGTTAGAAAAACTATAAATATATGTGCTAATATATTTTAAATAATAACTATCCGTCTATTAAAGGAAAGGACAGATTTAAGTCTCTATAAAAAGACAAGTATATGAGTCTATCTATGATAGATTTAAGCCTTTATAAAGGAAACAGAGTATTATGATAT
>LPNX011104189.1:54737-68439 GCA_001517045.1 Pseudotsuga menziesii
CATGGAGAAAATATCGGAATAAATCTTGGGAATTGATTCCCCTATTAAGGACTCATACGACCTGTCCATGAAACAGAAAAAAAGTGGACAGTTGCCCAGCTGTTTGGCATCTTTTCGAAAGGCTAGAGGGCTATTTTATGGATATTTCTTTTGGGATTCGGGAAGAGAGATTTCCTGGTGGATTTTTCTTTATTATTCATTATGGAATGGCATGCGATCTAGGAGATCTGATATTAGGTTGTGATTTCATGGAAAAAGGGAATTTTTTTTTCCTACCTGTGTTTTGCAAGATAGGTAAAAAGGGAGCGTGACCAGTAGGTGAGGGGAGAGGGCTCTTCTCCTCACGCAAGAAGGATGCCTCAGGAAGGGCCTATCTCAGACTTTAACTATTGCTGCACTTTAGTCTTTGTTTATATGCCCATCGAGTGCATCCGATCTAAACAATGCAAATCTGTCTTGGTATGTCGCCAGTGTTGGATGATTTCCTCATTCCCTGTGTTTAGAGGGCGTCCGGTATGTTCAGTTGTTTTGGTGATTTTATTTTTACCTACATTATGGTATGTCTGGTTGACAGACTTCCCTTGCTGATTTGTTGTTAGTTATGATGAGTATGTGGTTCATGTATACACACTGTATTGGACTAGCGTATTTATTGGTTGGTCCTGTCTAGATTGAGAGATGTGAGGTTTGTGGGAAGGGATTTCTGGGATCGTTTTACCAAAACCCTTCATAAGGTCGAGTTCTTTCCTGCGACATGATCCTTGAACTCTAGAACATACGGGTAAACTCTCTAAAGTCTTGCCCTTCTTTCTGCCTAAAGATAACTCACAGGTCCGATAGGATCTAGAAAACTGTGGGAGTTGTCCTTAGCGGGGGTTATTCTTAGCTACTCTTATGATTACCGAGATCCAACATGCCCCATAAAATAGTATACACTACTTCTTTGTATTGTTTCTAAAATCCTGGTATCTACCCAGACATATCAACCCCGACATGGTCTATAAAATGTGTATGCTATTTTCCCTTGGGTGTCATTTTGTTAAATGCCTCTGTTTGTGGATAAAACTCAGATTTATTATGTTCTTGTGTTTTCTTTTAAATTGGTTGGATCGGAATGCCTGGTAGTATTATGAGATTAAAATTACCACGTTTAGTGCAATTTCCTTATCCATGTCCTCCTGCGATTGCAATGATAAACCTATTTATAAATCGTGATCACCTTTGACCGCATTTTATTTGTAAAAGAGTCTGCTATATACAGATGCAGTGCTCTCTGTCTGCTTACCGTGGATAGATCATGGTTTTTTATTTATGTTGCCGAGGGTTTGAATGCTGCAGAGTTGTATGCCACCCAATAATCTCCGGTTGGATCCGTTCTGTAGTAGATCTATTTTCCTCTATTTTTTAATGTGTTTTGTCCCACAACTACGGGTTCGATATGATGGTGTTATCAATCCATAAACTTATTAGATCATTGACTGTTGAATGCGTTTGATCCATGGTTATTTCATTTTTCCTTTGACTGCGTTTAGATCCTTAAATATCAAAATTCTGGGATTCCGTTTGATCCATAATCATTGGATGGCTTGAATGCGTAGATCCATTGCTGATACCTTTTGTTTTACTTAAACCATGATCTAAACCTAGAGCTGGTGCAAATGTTTTCTTCAGGGCGTTTTTTATCCTTATCTGGCATCTGTATTTCAGAAATGGCAGCATTGGCATGCTTTATAGGCTTAATCCCAGATTTAAGTGTAGTAAGCATTGGGACATTTTTCCTTTTGTAGATATTTGTGGTTTCCTCATATAAATGGAGGAATGTAGGTGTTAAGTGAATTTCTGCATTTAGATAGTTGTGAAGAGGAAAGTATTGTGTTAAATTATAAAATTACATCTATGATTGTAGGTGTCAAGTGTAATTTGCAGCTAGATAATCCTGAGTACCTAATATAGGTGAGGAAAATATTATTTTAATTATAAACTGAAAACTATATGCACACTCTACAGTCTAGTATGGATTATTGTGTCACACTTGAACTCAAATGTAAGGATTGGTTCTGCGTAGAAGCACACCCTCCTCCACCATACTGGGGGGCTACGTCATCATTCTAAAAATACTCTCGCAAGGAGGGTCCATGAGAATAACAGAAGAAAGTATGGCAACAGAAGGTTGCGGATTGTAACCAACCTTTGGGGAAATAATATTTATATAACGCAACAAATTGGTGGACATATCCCCGAGTTTGGGGCGAACCATGTACATTGGTGTTTCCTTGGTATTTGTGTATGATGATCTTTCCTTGCATTATGTTATGTACTTAGAATGGTTTAATACTTGGCGTCATGATGATCTTAGGCTGTTCTTTAGTATTGTTTGAAGCACTGTGGAAAAAATGCTTGTGGCTATAACTTAAGGGATTTACATTAGGGTAATTTCTTTAATGATTGTTATACAATGCGCATTATTGAATTTGATTGGACATATTTTATATGGAATGCCATGTAAAAACCTACCACTAACATGATTGACCCATTTTGTAGAAACAACGAAACAAAACATTTACCCTTTTTTTCACATATAACGGCATTGAGGTACAAGGGGTACGTTACATATACTATCACATTGATTATTTAAATGGATTTGGAAATACTCCATCTTATTCTCTCCATGTATCCAATTTCTAAATACATCATCCACAAATTTGAGCTACCATATTGGTTTGTGTGGAAATTAATTTAGTTTTTTTTCTTCAAAATCTTTCATGAAAAGTTTTATATATATATTTTTTATTATTAAATTTTATTAATATCATATTATAATTTTATATAATATGATAATCAAGTTATTATATTAGTTTATTATAATTTATAAAATATTTATTGTATTAACCAATTTAAATTTATATTAAGTGAAAGAGAGAGATTGACAAAGGAGGGACACAGGGAGAGGGAGATGGGTTTTTTCATGTACATACACACTAGGGTCAGTAGAGGTTTAAAGCATTAGTGAGGGAGAGTGATCGAGAAGAATGTATGGAGGGGAGAGAGAGGGGGGGGGATCAAAAAAGAGAGAGAGAAAGGGTGGGGGGGAAGGTTCGATAAAGGGGGAATACAAATAGGGATGATTTGATGAAATTTATGATTTAACTTGATTTTTTCATGTATAGTATTCTCTTGAGAGTCGTCGTCAATAAACATGATGATTCATGCAGCGGACAATTTGTTGGAGATCCACAAGAAGGTTGGGCAACTCAATGACATCTGGAAGGTTTCTTGAAAAAGGATGAGGGACTCGGTATTAGGTCCCAACAAATGGGAGGACGTTAAATATAAGACAAAGGAAGTGGCTGCTAAGGTAATTTTGTTTGACATCCCTCTTGGTTGTGCTCGTGGAAAATTGCTTAGAATTTGGGATATTAGACTTGAGGTTGTTGCACCTCACATATACGATAGGTTTATTCGATTTTGGAGCCAATTCCTCCACCTTGACCAAGTATCGCTTTAATTTTATAAACATATATAATGATTGTGTCCTAGATATGAATCCTAACTACACAAGTATGACAATATATTTCTATGGCGTCTGACATGGAAACAATTATAAATTTCTAAGGGCTTGTAGAGATATTATTACCATGTCACCCTTTCCTCAATTGATTTCATCCATTAGATGAAGTGTTGTCTGATATGTAGATTTCACAAATCCATTGTAACTCATAGTGGATACATGGGATTATTGGAAGGATCCATGTGAATTGCATTGGGTAGTGTCTTAGCTACCATCTATTAGGAGAGGTCCACACTACGTCCTAACCCATAGTTTGTGAGTTATAAAGGATCAATGATTCAATCATGAGTAAGCTTGAGAGCATGATCATTTTATCTTGTAGTCTATTAGTGAATAATAATTCTACTATCGACTATATGAGAGATGTTGACCACCATCGAGAGTGCAGGTGTATTTATATATTTTAGTTTTTTCATTATACATCGTTAAAATTTGCATCTTTCAGATAGACATACATATAAAAGAATACTAATTCATTTTTTGTTTCTCTATTTAGAGGAGCGTATTTATAGATGTACTCAATTCTAATTTGCAAACACTACACCATCCTTCGTTTCCCCCGATGATGACCATGTTGTAAATACACTAGTTCCTTCATCCTAACTTCATAAATTACATAGATGCATATAATTGCAATTATTTTATCATGCATTTTATTATGTCACTTAGTAAAATTGTACAATAAAACTGTAAAGGGAATGTAGAGGAGAAACATTCACAGTATCCATCATGTTCTTAGCATTAGTGGCATGTCGATGAGGTGTTGTAATTTATGTTTTATTTGAATTTATAGAACTCAAGTTAGTGTTTAATTTCTGTGAGTTCACTTATGTTTCATTTATCGATTACATACATGATGTGAAAATACACAATGTGTTGTACACCATGGTGTTGAGAATTCCATCATGCTCATAGATGAGTAGAAGGCCATGACTCAATATCGTCACGGAAAGGTTCCGTCGACTGAGCAAAGTCTTGTAGATGCCACACAACATGATTTGGACAAACTTTGTATGGAATCAATTCAGGTAAGTTGATCCATCGATTTTAATTTTTAACGTTATGTCATAATGTAAATTGCAGGTATTAAAATCTAACCAACTTAAATAGAGTTTAAAATTTAAATTTTTACAGTTTGCATCTATTGAAGATATTTTTCATCACATGTCACTACAGTTCTTACACGAGAGGTCTAGTGCAAAGGATACTAATGGTGGGAATCACCACACAACTCATCATTGGGATTAGGGTATGAGACTTGTTCATGTGTTGCAACACTTTTATATATATATATACTTTTTGTGGACGTGAGTCTTTGTACGTTTTGATATCATATTTTTTTCATGGATATATATACCATCTTATGTTTTTGTCGACAAGATTTATTTATGTTATCTTTATATTTATGTAGATGTACAAGCATGTTAAATTTATCTTATGTTTATAATATATATATATACTTTTTGTGGACTTGAGTCTTTGTACGTTTTGATATCATATTTTTTTTCATGGATATATATACCATCTTATGTTTTTGTCGACAAGATTTATTTATGTTATCTTTATATTTATGTAGATGTACAAGCATGTTAAATTTATCTTATGTTTATATCGGCGAGGCAACACAATTTAGGTGTTTGTTTTGGATTATGAGTGTATACATGTTATATATATTATGTTCATGTATGTTGTTTTATTTAATGTCCATGTCTATGTTGATGATCGTATAGTTTATAGTTACAGAAATAGAATTTATGTTTTACAAATAGAAGCTACAATTTTATATTATGTTCATGTTACTTATCCCATTTCCATTTGAAATTTAAAATCCACTATGTTCAATTATAATTTAATATTTACAATCTACAACGGTAAAATTTAGAATTACTCTTTACAAAAGTTTGCAATTACCAATTATAAAAGAATGATTTATAGCCATTTAATTTTACAAACAATACATGGGAATAATTCAATATTTATAGTCTACAACCATAAAAATCACTCTTACTCTTTACAAAACTTTACACTTACCATTAAATCTTACGAACAATACATAGGAACAAAAAACATGAATAAAATACAATTTCATGATTTCATAGATACATACATAAATACTTCCAAGCGTATTGTACATACATACAGTATACACACATACATAAATTTTACGATTATAAATTTAATATAAAAAATACTCATAGAGAACAACCCAAAGAAAAATAAAATATTGTTATTTGCTTTTCCTTTTCTTTTTGCAACACAAAGCATTATTGAAAAATACAGATGTTTAGTGTTATTGCTATAAGCTTTATTTCATCAAAATCATATTTGGAAATAGAATTATATGTTACATTCATATAGTTTGGTATTTATATATTATTATTTACACAGTATTAGTTAAAATTCATTAATGTCAAAATTGTTTATATTTATTTCTAAAATGAATTAAATTTCTTACCATTTAATACTAGAAGTCATTTTATTTGAAAAATTATATTAATCATAATTTGAGGATATACTTTTCATTTGGTTTGGAAACATATATTAGTCATTTCACAATTACATAAGTACATACATCCAATTTCACATATATGCATACATACAAAAGTACACATATACATATTTACATTTCACAATTACGAATTTGATAAAAGAAAATGCCTATAATAGAAAAGAACCCAAATAAAAATAATGTAGTCTAATAGTATATTTCTTATTGCCAAAAACAATTAAAATGATTTACAATCTAAAATGAAAAATTATGTCCAAGATTATGATGGTATAATTCAATGAAAGAAACATATGATATGCTCTAGGATTCTTTCTACAACATTAAAAAATATTCAATTTTCCATCTACGAGTCTCCCATTTATGTATTGTAAAATATGGTCACCCACATTCATAAATGTTCCTCGAAAAATGACCCAAAACAAAAATGGATCTCAAAACAATAAGAATTGTTATTTCTCATAGAAATTGAAAATAATTTTTAATATCATTATAATAATTGATTTATTTAATGAGAAATGGTTATTCATTCTAGAAATAGGAGCGACCTTAGAAAATGTTAATCTTCATCTCATAACTAGATATATAGTATTTTGTCCCCAAAATGTGTACCGTCGTTATGTTGCTAGTAATATAGGTGTAGATAGTTAGAGTTTTCCACACATGATATACCCCAAAATTGAAGTTGTGCATTAGTTGAAGAGTTATTGATCAAGGATGCAATGATAATGGTAGCTTAATCACGGAGGTTCAAATGTTGGGAAAATATCTAGTTCGTGCAATTAACTACTCTTTGATTAATGAAAGTTACCATGGGAGTATAACTCGGTTTGAATGTATGCAATCTCCAAATTAATTTTGGTTATAGAAATCTTTTTTTTTCTAATATCCACAATGTAAATATCTAGTTTCATAGATTGTCTAATGTTTTTTCTAAGTTATTTTAAGTTACTATTATTTTATATTAAGTTTGATTGATTAATATAATGTGTAGTTATAGTTCCATATACAATCATGTGAATTGAATTTCTATTAGTAATGTATAAACTCTACATACAATTATATCAATTAATTTCTTTGAGTAAAATAAATACAATGTCAATCAGTATAATCAAATCAACCATATCCACAAATATAATTTTGTTTATGATTATGTTTTACAGTCACACTCTCACACTAGAAGAAAATGATTTTATTAATAGTAAAATCTTCAATTACACCTAAAGAAAAAGAGGACATAAATAACCCAAATTGTCTTGTAAAATATGTGAAGTTCCTAGATAACCCAAATTAAAATGATATTTTAAAAAATGTGAAATTTAAATTGAGAACATTTTTATTGTATTGTCACATACACTATGGCCACTTCATAACTTTCCTTTACTTTCCTTTACGCTATTCCCAACTCATTTTTTTGGGTTTAATATGAACCTTGTAAAAAAAAGCTTTACTTCACGCTATGCCCAGGTCATTTTTTTTTCGTTTAATACGAACCTTTGTAAAAAAAGGCTTTAAAATTTAAAAGCAAATCTACCACATTTAAAAAAGCACTAACTTGGGGACATGAAAAAAAGACTCAACGGCTATATCCATAGTAGTGGGAAACCAGTTAAAAAGAAGATCTGGCTATATACACGAAAGCCGTTGAGAAAATAAAAAGTAGACTAAAAGACTCAACCGCTATATCCATCGTAGTGGGAACGGCTAAATCCATCGTAGTGGGAAACGTAAGCATATCCAGCTGGCTATATACATCGAGTGCGACAACTCGTGTGCCACAAGATGCCGGATGCTGAAAATTGGATGCCTGCAAAATATGGTTATGGGATTAAATATGGTTATGGGATTAATGGGTATTTGCAGGTTTATGTGATGCCCTTGCCAGAGATGCCCTTGCTAGAGCAGAAACAACAAAGTTAGATATATACATTAATTCCTACAATGATGGCATCAACAGGAAGACGTTGATGGTATCTATTATAGCAGAAACATATGAAAATGGAGAATTCAAGATCGACATTCCTCCAATATTCTTCAGTAAGATTCCTCCAGTATTCTTCCGTATGAAGATCAATTGAACAACTGTCATGGGGTGAGGCCGTACGACTGCTTGCATCATTCTGCCAAGTTCTGCAACATCAAAGCTCGCGCTATCGCCATGAAACCGTACCTCCAAACATAGGAACTCTCACTGGTTATATAATGTCCCGCTGATTACACAGTTGGACTAGGCAACCGAGGTAGGTTTCCAATTTTCTTACAACTTTAAAAAGGAGGTAGGATCGAGCTAGAGAGAGATCTCGATATTTTGTGCAGTCGGGCTTGAAAGTAGAGAAGAGGTGGTCTCGGGCTCTCCTGCCTGCAACTATATCTTCCTTTCTTATCGCCATGGACTCCCATATGAAGCATTGAAGCTTGAGATGAGGCAATGTCTTAAAGGAATGGGTTTATGAATAAAAGAATTCGGTAGAGGCACTTCTGCACAGATGGGCATTCTCCTCAAGTAGTGAAGCTGGACATGGGCGCTGATGCAAAATATGTGGAAAAAGAACCTTAATGCCAATTCTTCATCGTATTGGTCAGAAGCAGAATGTAACAAACCATTGGTGTAGAGCAGAATGATTGATGGGTTGTTAAGGTGACTGGAGTTGCACCTATTCATTTTTGTTCTCTTTTTATTTTTGTTCTTTCCTTATTGCTATTTCGCTTTGTTTGTAGTCTCTCCGTATCTATGTGCAATGTATAAAGCTTGTGAGGAGAGGAGCACGGGTTGAGACATTGGGCTCTGTAAAAGCAAAGCAAAAGTCATACATGATTGTATTTCCAGGTAATTGCCATTTCCTCTGCACTAAAATATTATTAAAATCTATAAATAAAACATATCTTTCTTAAGTTATTCTTTTCAATTTAGTATAATCAGCAAAATCACTATATATTCTATCGAGATGTAACGTCCCCCTAAACATAAATGCATCCTCGAGGAGTAGAAAACCCTCATAAGGATGAGGTTACTCCCACCGCAAATTAATGAAGGGCACTTGAGACATTCTTCTTTGAAGAACATTATATGTATGGCTGGGATATACATTTGGGATATGTGTTATCTAAATTACATGTAATGTTACCCATAATTTGGGACATCGCCTTGTGAAAACAATTGCATACATATATAATGTTATATGTAGAACACTACTTTTATAATAAAGAAGAATATATAAATATATATATATATATTGGAGATATATGTGTATATATGAGTAGAACATATTAAGACGCAAATAATTATGGAAAAATAAATGGTGAAACAAACCTCTTACATACGTGCATTATATGAAATGCATACAAGAGTGAATCCTTATATTAATGGAGAACAATATATATATATATATATTGGAGGCATAAAAATATAACTGTGATACACATAGTATCACAGCACTATATGGTAATGCCAACCTACATTATAGGTAGAGCGTACATGTAATAATGGATTTATATATATATATATATATATATATATAATAATGGAGAACCATGGATATGTATAGTTTGAAGGAAAATATATATATATATATATATATATATTTGTGAGTTGAACACAAAATGATAGCAAAGAATCATGAATATGATTTTATATTGGTGGAAGAAAAGCTACGCCAATTTATTTCACCTTAGGGTAATAACTATTTAACCGTGGAGGCGTTATGGAAAAGCCGGACTTGCGCAGGACTTGCGTAGAATTTTGAGGAGATGTTATGGCTGAATTTAAGCTAATAACCATTGATCATGAATGCCCCATTTTGGAGGCCTTAGTTTCTGGCCTTGACTGAACGCCCATGGTGGTAGCTTACCAGGAATTTTGTAAGCATGAATCATGGAATCGCTAGGGTCGGAAAGAGAATAAATCCTCATTGTTGGGGAAAAAATAGGGGGGTGGATTTTGGTAAGGTATCTGCGAGAGCAGAGAGAGAGAACAATCAGGAAAAAAGAACCTCTGCGCCTTCCATGAGTTGGGCTCTATACGTTTTCAGGACCCCAGCCCTCTGCGTCCTCGATAAGTTTGGCTTTCTACGTTCTTTAGGAGATTTTTCTGGTGTTCCAAGGGAATCCTCTCTGCAGATTCAAAAGGATCTCCATACGTTTACAAGCGAAGGTCTTGAAGCTGAAGATCCTAGGTATGCGTGACCTAGTTTTATTTTCTGCGGGTTAATTCTAGCCTCTTTCACTTATGACATGAAGTTTATTTTGTGTTTTTCAATGGTAGCTAGCCTAATTACTGGGGCATCGATCAATCTCAATCACTGTTGCCTGTGCTAGGAATGCATCTCTTTTTCTCTTTCCATCGCTTATGATCCTGAAATTTTTATGTTGAGTGGATTCGATGGTTGGGATTATGAGCAAAGTTCCTTTTCATCACTGGTAGTCGAAAAATGCACTGTTTGGCATATTGAAACTATAGATCTGAACTATGAATTTTATAGATCTAAAATCTGCATGTGCATGGATGATTTCCCATTAAAGTAGATCCAGTGTATGTTGAATACATTTTGACCCCATCTGTGAATAATTGAATACCTGTGTTTTCATCTATATAACATTCAGAACTAAACCTTGCTGGCGCGTAGGCAAACGTTTTGGGGTATGCGACCTGGATTATTAGGAAGGGAATGGGCAGCTCAAAAATCCACTCTTTGTTGTGTTTTCTCTTATGATCTGGCAATGCAAATCATACGGCAACCCTTGCTTGCTTTCTTAGTATGCGTTTTAAAATAAATTTGCATTTATACACAATTCCATTAATGATGGAGTTTGGAGAACGGTGGAGCGAGAGCCAAAGTCCAGATCTGGTCGGCATTCGTCTAAGGCTCTGGTCAATTCAGTAAATGCGATTGCTGTATTACATGAGTATGTACTTATCCATTTCCTGGATCTAGCAGTTTCTGTGTTCACTTTGGAGGCGAGCGATTGCTTGGGGATGGGGAATGCTAAGATCTGTCATCTATATAAGAGGAGTTTAGCATTAGTCCTGTCAAATAGCAGCGTGAATTGTTCAACGCCTTAGTTCAAACTGTTGCATTATCCCACCGCATTGCTCTACCCACATTAATCCTGCACGACGAAAATGACATATGCCGTCCAAGAATGACAAAATTTCATTGAACAACCTAAAACTGCCGCCAAGGGAAGGCACCTGGTTAAGCATCGGCGTCAAGCTGTAATAGACAGTTTTTTTAACTATGGCTTAACTTTCTCACTAAGGTTTTGAATTTGGATCTAGGTTGTACTCAACTTAATAGATTGCTCCTCCATCCGTTGAAGAACCAATTGATCGAGCAGAAAAAGATTTCATGAAGTCTTGATTGATTTTTTTTTTTATCTCCCTCTTAACTTGGTTCTTAAATTACTAAAAACTTCAACCAGAAACAATGAATCAAACTATTATAATATAAATAGGGAGTGGCCATTAGTATCTACCTGGCTACCAGCATTTTTTCTTTTGAAGTCAAGCATTATTGGACCCCTTTTAATGAATTCAATAACAATTTTCGATGACCTGAATTTAAACAAAACTGCAGAAAGAAACTTGGAGCCTTTATTGTGTACAACTATGACCAAGAATACGATACCGGAATTCATTCCATAAATTCGGTAAGGTATATTGATAAAAGAACCAAATGTTGTAATAAATCCACCTAACTTTTCTGGTGCAATCATTTCAAATACATTATATATACTTCAATCCATTTAGATATAGAATCAAAACTCATAAGAATCTCAAATTTATCAAATGTCATCTTATGGACTGTTAAAATATTACTCAGAATCCAATATATCAATGCACTGTGATGATATAGTCTTAATGCTTCCGACTCCTAGAACCATTGAAGTAGAAACCAAAATTTACAGAGACTGATGTACCAGATTCTTTAGATCCATGGAAAATGCAGAGAAGAGACATGTAGACATACACAAGTAACACCCAAAAAACACACCATATAGGTGGTTCACCCCTAGCCCAGGGTTACATCCACCCAACCGTTATTTCATATATTAATCATTTGATAAGAGAATTACATTCTGCAACATCCCTGTTGCCAGACTTACTTTCAGAAAGCTAATACACTCTACCACTGTTTTCTCAACCAGAGAGTAGCTAGAAGTAAAAATGAAAATGTAAGCAACTAGACCATTATGATCCAAAATTCACAAACAAACAACCAGGATTGCCCAAACCACTATGAGAACTCCAGTTACAAAGGAACCATCGGCCCCTCCGGGTCAAAATCAATTAATTAAGAAAAGAGATACACTCAAGCCAAGAACACATACACCCTCCCATTTTAGCTAAAACTAGCACAAACCATCTAAACTGAGGTTTCTTATGCGACTCAACATTGCTAGGCTCAAGGATAAAATCTCAAGTTCAGGTATTTGATGAGTCAGTCATTTGGGTATGCCCCTCTGAGATTGTGAAGGATGCAGAATCTATTGGTGTAAACTCTTCTATGATTTCGATATATGCATCATTAATATGGTATTAAATGGTCCTTCCCTCCTATCTCTAATCAAAGGCAATCAGATCAACTTTATACAGATTGGAACACACTTCGAGGGATTGAGGGATGATTAAATTTCCAAAATGCAAAAACCCTATGAGGTTACGTCAAAACAGCCATAGGCTTACAGATGAGGCCGCGAGTTCGATTCCCCACCAAAAGGTATCGGTAGACCTCTACATTGAGGCTGTGGAAAGAATGCACATCATTTCAAGGAGGTAGCGGGCTTTAATCGGATTCAAGTAGACATCCATCCTAACACTCATCTTAGTGAATGGATATATGAGTCCTTAAGGAAAAAATGGGTTTACAAGGGTTTCTTCTAATATATATGAGTATGTCTTCTATAAGAGACCCAACCCATAACCTTTAGCAGTTATCCGAAAGAAAACATGCATGCTTCCAGATCTATAATCCAGGACAGGAGCATATTATCCAGTGCATACAGAATGGGCGAAAGGTGTCCTTTCAGATCAGATCGCAACATATTCAAGAAGGGAGACATACCTTCAGGTCCGATCCAGGGTAGAGAAAAATCACTAGTGAGGTCATGGAACTCACCACTCCATCCTTCACTATTTTTCCTTCAAGATTGATAGCTGAAACAAATGCAGTGTCATTCATCTTCTAGCTACCATGCAGATCCTTGATTGAAAACAACCTGTCATTTTTCCTTTTTCCTTTCCAACCAAAATCGTATCTTTTTAATAGAAGAGGAGGAATGGTCATTCCCTTAAGGTGCGCCCATATTTCCACCATTGAAGGAAGCAAATAAAGCGTTAACTTTTCCCCGTCAGTCTCCCTCAATCTTGCAATAAATATTGTAGACAAAATAACTACTCACTGCAAGCGTCCAACCCAACACCAGTGTTTAGATTTAATTAATGGCTATAAATTAGGTAACGGTTTCAGAATCACGCCTATCACTGAAGGCGAATTCAATACCTACTTAAATGTGAGTACTTTCTCTCTCTGTGTCTTATGTATATGCAAAAAGATAGGTATATATATATATAATTCTCCTTATATAACCACATATACATGTATAATTTCCTTCTTACCATATGATGTTTT
>LPNX011104203.1:0-25655 GCA_001517045.1 Pseudotsuga menziesii
TGAGAAGAAGACACTGTGCAGCTACGGGAACTAGGGATTCCTACTTTTTGGATCTCTCTCCACATATTTTCAGCAAAAGAAGGTTGGAATAACTCTCCTCCCTAGGGCGCATCTTTCTGTTGAAGCAGAATCCAATTATGAGGTTTTTCAGTTTTGGAGCTGACACTGTTGCCGGAAATTAGGGTTTTTCACAGAAGTGGAATTTTTTAGTGAGCCCAAGCCTGGATTGATATCCTCCCCAAAATCAAAGTTTAGAGATCAATATCAAAGCATTTGGTTGGACAGAACTCTGGAAAAGCAAAACCCTAATCTGCTCCTGAACCAACACTGCAGAATTTCAGCTCCAAATCCAGATCTGACATCTTGACCTGGTAAGATCTAAATCGTTTGTATTTCCATTTGAGGTTCTCATTTAAGATGTCTCATCATACCAAGCCTGATGAAAATCTTGAGGGAGCTTATAACTTTCGAGCCTAGAAGTATAGGATCTCCTTGGTTCTGGAAGAAAATGAGTTGGACTCCTATATCCATGAAGAGGTTCCAGTTCCAGAGGGAGATGAGGCTAAGGCCTTACATAAGAAGAAGTTGGTTATGGAAAAGAGGATTATTGCTGATTCAATCAAGGATCACCTCATACCATAGGTTTTCTCCCTCAAGACACCTAAAGCTATGTTTGATGCCCTAACCAAACTGTTTGAAGGGAATAACATCAACCGGAAGATGACTCTAAGGAAGCCGTTGAAGAATTTAAAGATCCAGAATGAGGAGACCATCTAGTGATACTTCACAACGGTCTCCCATATCAAAGAACAACTGGAAGCAGTAGATGAAGAAGTGGAGAATNGAATAATTTAAAGATCCAGAATGAGGAGACCATCTAGTGATACTTCACAACGGTCTCCCATATCAAAGAACAACTGGAAGCAGTAGATGAAGAAGTGGAGAATTCAGAAATTGTGATGACAACCTTGAATGGTCGACTCCCTAGGTCATGGGATTCTTTCATCCAAGGAATCTGTGCTAGGAAGAAATTAGTCAAGTTCAGTAGACTGTGGGAAGAATGTTCTCAACAAGAAGCTCGAATAGCAGCTCGAGAAGAAAAGATGGGAAGTGAAGATCAATATCTCACAGTACACTCCAAGAAAGGAAGAAGGGAAAATCATCATCACTAAGGTAAGCATTCTCATCAGAAAAATCCATCCAAACTCAGATGTTATACATGCGATGAAATAGGAAACTTTGCTAGAAATTTTCCCATGAATAAGAATGGATCCAAGAAAAATAAGAACTCCAAAAGAAGACATCATGCTCACACTGCTGAGGATGATGATCCTCCCAAGAAGAAAGTGAAGACTCTTCAAGTGAAGAATAATATGTTCTGATCTCTGCTCTCACGGGAACTGTCACTCATGGAAGCAAAGATTGGCTTATAGACAATGGGGCTTCCAAACACATGACAGGTTTTAAGGAATATTTTGAGAAACTATCCGAACATAATTCACCCCATAAGGTGAAACTTGGGGATGACTACCAATATCCCATAAAAGGTAGCGGTGAATCCTCCTATAAGCTAGACTCTGGAAATTCTATGAAAATGAAGGATGTCTTGTTTGTACCAGGACTAAAGAAGAATCTTCTCTCCATATCGACACTGGATGCAAAAGGCATGAGGGTTGCATTTATAGATGGCCAAGTCCTCATGTGGTCAAGAGGAAAGACTAGTAATGATGCAATAGTAATTGGAGAACAAGAAGGAGGATTATACAAATTGAAGGGCCATCAAGAACAAGCTTTGGTCCATGACACAGTAGAGCCAAATGAACTTTGGCATAGAAGGCTTGCACATGTTCACTACAGAGCACTACCACTTGCAAGCAAAGCTATTGAAGGTCTTCCAAAAATTCAAGCAAAACATGATGGAGTCTGCAAAGGATGTGCGAAAGGAAATATTACAAAGAAGACATTTCCAAGTAGCGAGAGCAAGGCAAAAAGAATCTTGGAAATCATCCACTTCGATGTATGCGGACCAATGTCATCAAGTTCACTAAGCGGGTATGTATACTATGTTTATTTTATTGATGACTTTTCTAGGAAGACATGGATTTACTTCATGAAGAACAAAGATGAAGTTTTCAGCAAGTTCAAGGAATTCAAAGCCTTGATCGAGGACCACACAGAAAAGAATATCAAGACCTTTTGATCAGATAATGGTGGAGAATTCACATCAAATGATCAAAAGTACCAAAGTACCACGATGCTGCAGCTCCTTTAAGGGTGTGTGGGAAAAGTCTGCAAACTACATCCTCATGTTCCCCAGCCCTTAATCCTTCTATTGCCAAATAGAAACTTTGCAAGTTGCAAAGAATCAGGGATTAAGAGGGAATTATCCAGTCAATATAATCCACAACAGAATGGGGTTGCAGAAAGGAAGAATAGAACTATCATGGAAGCTGCAAGAGCAATGCTTCATGATCAATATCTTCCCATGCATATATGGGCAGAGGCTGCTAGAACAATGTTCTATGTACATAAACGTACTCCACATTGAGTACTCAAGAACAAGACACCTGAAGAAGTCTTTTCCAGCAAGAAACCAGAAGTCAGCCATCTCAGAATATTCAGCTGTCCAGTGTACATACACATTCCAAAAGAAAAGAGGACAAAGTCAGATCCTTCAGGAAAGAAGGGTATATTTGTGGGATACTCTGAAAGCTCGAAGGCTTACAGAATATACTTCCTAGGATTCAAGAATATCAACATCAACAGGGATGTAAAATTTGACGAAGACTCAGCTTACAACAAATCCAGAAAGAGACCTGCTGAAGATCCTGAAGAAGGAGAAGCACCCAGAATTCATGATACAACCATGAACAAAGAAACTCAAGAAGAAGATCAAGAATTTGAAGAACCTCAAGAACCTGTAGATCCACCTCAAGAGAAGAATCCTCATAAGAGGAAACCTGCTTGGGTACGAGAAGCTATCCAAGGTGCAGAAAGATATGGGGCTCCAGAAGAGAATCACAGAGAAAGAAAGAGAACCAGATCTTGCTCTGGGTATGTAGCTTTACTATGTGACTTTATCAATAAAGAACCTTCCAATTATGAAGAAGTGGCAGAACGAAAAGAATGGAAGGATGCTATGATCGAAGAGTATCAATCGATCATGAAGAATGATGTTTGGGATGTTGTCCCAAGACCAAAAGGGAAGTCGGTTGTAACTTCCAAATGGATCTACAAGATCAAGCATTCTGTAGATGGTAGCATAGAGAAATATAAAGCAATATTCGTGGCTCGTGGTTTCTCATAGAAAGAAGGAATATATTATGAAGAAACCTTTGCACCTGTAGCTAGATACACTTCCATCAGATCAGTACTTTCTCTAGCTGTAGTAATGAAATGGAAGATACACCAAATGGATGTCAAGACTGCTTTCTTGAATGGTGTAGTGGAAGAGGAAGTGTATGTAGAGCATCCACTTGGTTTTGAGACACATGACAGGGAGTCTCATGTGTGTAGATTGAAGAAATCCCCGTATGGTTTGAAACAGGAACCCAGGACATGGTACGGCAGAATTGACAGCTTTCTATCCAATTTGGGCTTTACCAAAAGTAAAGCAGATTCCAACATTTACTACAAGGTTGAAGATGGCAACCCGGTGATGCTCCTACTGTATGTAGATGATATGTTTGTAATAGGTATGGATGGGTTGATTACTGATATGAAGAGAAAGCTTGTTGCTGAGTTCGAAATGAAGGACGTGGGTATGATGCACTATTTTCTAGGCATGGAGGTGTGGAAGAATGCGGATGGAATCTCCCTCAGACAAGGGAATTAGTATGCAGTAGAGATCCTAAAAAGGTTCGAGATGATGGACTGCAAGGCCATGACCACACCTATGGCATCGAACCTGAAGCTATTGAGTGATGCTTCATCAGAAGCGGTTGATGCTACGATGTATCGTCAGATGATTGGGTCCTTGATGTACCTGAAGAACATGAGACTAGACATTTTCTTTGTTGTGAACACATTGAGCCAGTTTCTGATAGATCTGAGACATGTTCACTTGATTGCTGCAAAGCATATTCTGAGGTACCTAAGGGGTACAATTGATTATGGGCTCAAGTATGAGGCGAATCAGAAGATTAACCGGGAGGGTTATGTTGATTCAGATTGGGCAGGCAGTGCCATTGATAGGAAGAGCACTTCAGGATGTTGCTTCAGTATGGGATCAGGTGTGATCTCTTGGTTTAATAGGAAGTAATCCTGTGTGGCACTGAGTACAGCTGAAGCAGAGTATGTCGCAGCTTTTTCAACTAGTTGTGAGGCAGTATGGCTAAGGAAGCTACTGTCTAATTTATTTGATCTCCAGATGGATGCTACTTGTATACATTGTGAAAACCAGAGTTGTGTGAAGTTGTCAAAGAACCTGATGTTCCATGACAAGTTGAAGCATATTGAGATCAAGTATCACTATATCAGGGATATGGTGTAGGGGGGAGCAGTGAAGCTCCAGTATGTTGCGACGGACAAATAGATAGCCGATGTGTTGACAAAGCCATTGTCTAGGGTGAAGTTTGATTACTTCAGGGAGAAGCTTGGTGTTATCTAGATTGAGGTTCCCTCCAAAGGGAATTGATGAGTCCGTGAGCCATTCTGACATGGTGAGAGGATTGGTTCCTTCCATGGTCAAATGTAAGGGCTGATCCATTCTGTCATGGTGAGAGGATTGGTTCCTTCCATGTCCGATATGAGTGCTGATCCATTCTGATGTGACTGTAGGATTGGTTCCTACATGATCAGATATAAGTGTTGAATTCCATTCTCCGGGAGAATGGAGGCACCTGGTTAGTAACCAAGAATCCTTAGCCTAGGGCTGAGAGCCCTTCTGACATGTATGCTGGATTGGTTCCTCGCATGGGTAGATTTAAGTGCAGAGCCCTTTCGACATGTAGGTTGGATTGGTTCCTCGCATGGTCGAATGTAAGTGCAGAGCCCTTTCGACATGTAGGTTGGATTGGTTCCTCGCATGGTCGAATGTAAGTGCAGAGCCTTTTTGACATGTATGTTGGATTAGTTCCTCGCATGGTCAAATGTAAGTTCAGGGCCTTTCTGACAGGGTTGTGGGATGTGTTCCCACATGGTCAGATGTGAGTGTTGGGCGTGCCTTTCTGATATGATTATAGGATTGGTTCCTACATGATCAGATATAAGTACTGGGTGGGCCATTCTGACTTATGGTTAGATATAAGTGTTGGAAGAATACCTACATAGAGGCTAGGCATACAACCAGCATGAAAAAGGGCTGGATTTGTAGAACTTCCTGTGACGAGAAGAATCATGAGATAACACCCGTGATGATCTAGTGATGATGATCCAGCAGTGATGATCCAGATCCAGATGAAGATGAATTGAAGATAGATATGACTTGAAAGTGAATATGATGAGGACTCGATGATGATCCAGATGATATAGAGAAGAAGACTTGTGTTGATAAATTGTGTCGAGAGAATACCTTCCTAGTTAAGAGGGAGTGTTGATGTAATTGTAACTTCAGAATGTATTCACTTGTATTTCTTATGTATTGTACCTCGATGTTTATTCTGGAATGTGTCTGTATTGTAATTGGGTCATGTCATGCCCTGATGTTTCGATCGGGAGTTTCTATAATGTAATAAAGTCATGTCAAGTCAATGTGGGTAACCCTCCTATTGTTCAAGGGTTAAAGTCCCTGTAGTTTCGGGGCACTAGGGTTGTTAGACTCACCTAATGAAGTCGGCCCTAGTAGGGTTTAGTCAAGTCAGGAATTAGTATAAATAGAGAGCTAGCCTCTCTATTTATCACACACTCACTCACACTCAGTTGTAGCACATAGCTGAGGAAGAAGAAGACACTCAGGCTAGGAAGAAAGAAAGTTACTGCTGTAGGGAAATCATCTTACTGTTTTGGGTTTTACTTTTGGTGTTGATTCTATCTCTGAGGAAGTTGTGGGGTTTTCTCCATTTATGGTTTCCCTGAGGAAAAAAACTGTGTTCATTGTCTCTTGTGTTTGATTGTTGTGCTTTTTATTCTCTCAGTTAAAGATACTAATATAATGCTAGCTTAATGTTAAAAATTCTAACAGGAGAAGGGGTTGGTTTGGAACCTGTAAGATTGTTGTGTTTATGATATTTTGATTTAATACAAGTTATAGAGCTGAATGTTGGATATTTGAATGCAAGAATTCTTGTGTATTTCTCAATTACAGTCTGTAATTTCCTTTCTTTACGTGCATGTACTTCCTGTTATTTACTTACATTATGTTTTCTTCATGTCTTTGACTAGTGTATAATGGTTCAGAATTCATATTCTTATGCTATGGCCATTGTCTTGGACAGTCACCAAAATTTTCTTCCAAAGTTAGTGTAGAATTCATCCCTATGGTGCTCTACATTGATGGACTATCATCGTTCTTCATTTTTCACCAGACCCAAAACATATTGACCGTGATCAAAGTACTACCTTGCTCTTGCAAATTTTTCCTGTGCATATTGCTTTGTATTTCTTGGTATTTGTGACTTCATAGCCCAATATATCTTTACCGTGTTTCAACCAACAATATTTGATATTCATTTTATGACAATATGTCTGTCCTTGTTATACATTTGTGAGAGATCCCTCTCTGGAAATGAGGAATCTAGCTCCCTTTCCTAAAGAGGTTCTGCTGTTACCTCGGGGTCCGCCTTTCCACAAATTTTTGGTGCAATTTTAGTGCTAACAGAAGGGTCATGTGAAATCATAGCACCAATGTAACCACGTCAACATAACATTCATACTAGAACTTCTTCCTTTTTCCTTGAAGGTCAACCAAGACAAAATGACATCAACGATGAGCTCATTACATACCAATATTTACATCAAAATGGAGCTAAAATGATAGATAAACCTAGGAACTTGGAATCCTTCAAATTTCTACCATGGTGGATGGTTACTTTCGCAAGATTTATCTATCCATGCTTCCATCAAGGTCAATTATACATTGTCCCCGTCAAATATATGTTTTGAAAAATGCATCTGAATGGGATAGGTAATCTAATTTCAAACATTAGGAACCATTTACAAAGATAAGACCTGGAAATTTTCAGTGGAACCTTTCAAGGCTGGTTTTAAAACATCCTTGTATCCGTTCAACCTTTGACATGCAAACATTCTTTCGACTTGCTCCAGACTTAGGTTAGTATTACCATTAATCCTTGATAACCTAAAATCATCGGCCATAAAATTTGTGCCTCCAAGTTTTAACAGGAAAGAAAAACAAAAGATATCATTGTAAAGAGAAGAAAATAAAATACCTGTCCTCATACCTTATTTGAAATATGTCATCCAAAACTTACTTGATAAAACTAGTTGCTTAACATCTGCAAAGAGAGTCTGCATCTATCTATCGTCTCCAATGATGGGTAGGAAAGACTAAATTGATTCTGGAGAGATATCATCAGAGATTATGCTTCCACGGTATTCCAACCCTCCATTATAATGGGATAATTGCATATGGTGATAGTATTCAATGGAACATGATCCACAACTTGGAGTGCTTCATCATCAAATTTAGTTGCAAATGGATTGATCCACTCTTCATAAATGGAAAAACCAAGGGAATCTACAACCATAACATGTTCATCAACCCTGTCTTCGATATATTTTTCAAAAGGGAGTACCTCTTCGACAAATACTTTGTCATATTGTTTAGAACTTGTACAAAAATATGGCTTGAATCGAGCTAAACTAACCTCTTCTTCTTCGAGTGGCAAGAAAGGTTCACGAGCTTCTTCTTTGCAGTATGTGCTTCTAGGTTCATGGGCTTCTTCTTTGCAGTATGTGCTTCTGGAGGGCTTGAAAATAATACTACTAGGTCTTGAAGAATCATAAATTGGCAGACCAAGAAACTTCCAATAATCATCATCTTCAAGGATCCTATTATTTTCCTCCAAGTGGTCCAATATATCATAAGAAACTTTGTCATGAGGGTAAGGAGAACTCACCATTTCCTTGTGTTCTTCAATTTATTCAACTAGATCTTCTTGGTATCCATTTCTCAAAGCACCATCATCTTCGTCTTCAAAAGTACCTTCATATTTAGAAATAAGGCCAAGAATGTTATCAACGATCTTAAATAATTGTTTCTTCAAGCAAGCCTTCCAAGACTTGATATTCATCATGAAATAATTCGACAATGACTTCTTCATGCCCTTTTGTGTTTGCAACAATTTCTTTCAGAAACACGCTCATTGTGGATCAACTTGATAAGAATAGACCATAGATTACGTTTGGATTTAGGGATCATCTGGATCTCATCAATGCATCAAGAAGGATATTATACGCCAAAACAACCGACATGAAGCCACAACTCTTGACCACACCCAATGTTTCCTTGGATTTCATGATCATTCCCAGATTGGAATATAATTTAACATGCATATCAAACACACCAGTCGCTTAGTTACAAACCTTTTATGTTTCCCTCAATCCATCAAACATTGAGAACTCATCCTCCTCCTTCGTTATCAGACCTTTCACAAGAGATTGTGTTGAGAATCCACTAAGTTGACTTTGATTGTGATGGTTTTTCCCAGCAGCTCAACCAGAAGGGGCATTTCATAAGTGTCCAGGGATCCACATTGCCCTCAATTTTTGTGCCATTCATCTATTCCTACATTAATTATGCCAATGTAGTTTACGAGAGATCATTTTGTTCAATTATTACATGAATGGGAGGGAGTAGGTCTCATTATGTAGTCGTCAATGAATTTCTGGTCAACATCACTTAAGCCAAATAAAGAAGTTATTATTGCTATGCTTGCAAATCAAGAAAGTGATTTGGATTATCTCAAGTTTAGATCTAGGGATCATCTAGTTAAACAAATATCATTTAATAATGAGAGAAATGTTAGATATGACAGATATCAACTTTAGAGAGAAAATCTCATGAGATAAATATGATAGATTTTCACTAAGATAGTAAATCTCAAATTGCATAAGTGCTACAACAAGCATGGAGCCAGCCTAATGGAACCTATTTCATAAATGTTATAGCCTATATAGGTGTCAAATGCACATCAACAATAAATCCAATTGCATTTATAATTAATGCACAATGACTACTAAGATAGGAAATAATTTTCACAAATCACATAGTAAATGTCATTATGAATATTATTATGAATAGGAAATGTCATTATGAATGTTATTATGAATAGGAAATGCCATTATGAGTATTATTAGTTTTAGATATAAAATCCTATTATTAATGAGGTAGTTAGGACATAAATTTTTTTTGAACCTTTAAAAATTTATATGTTTTTTTTTTGTTCTAACAATTCCGCGAACCATTTAATGACTTTTCACAAATCACAAATTAGAATTTTTAAATTTTAAATATTCAAAAAATAATTTTTAATATAAATAAATAAAAATTTGTTTGGTTATTAATTCAAAGTCAAAATGGTATTGTGAGTAAACGATGGCTGCTCTAATCCCATGCTCATCCCTCCAGAGTCCAAATCTACGGAGAATGGGAATAAAGAAAAAATGTCACTTTCCATTGTTAGGATTTGAACTCGGGTCGCCTGGTTTCCTAACCGGACTAGATGAAAATGGAGATGCTTAATAAATGTTAAGAACCTGTGTCAACCCCCCTCTTTATTTTGTTAGTATATTTTGTTGGACGCATATGCTTTGTAAGTCGTCCCATTAGTATGTTGTATTATCCCACATTCATGGGGAGTAAGTAATAGTTGTTAAGTCGTCCAATTAATATGTTGCATTATCCCACATTCATGGAGAGTAATAGTTGTTTAGATTAGACTTAGTATATAAGTATGTGTTGAGGCTAATGAAAGCATCAAAGAGTTATTTTGTATTGAGCTTGCTCAAAGGAGGTTTCCCCCTCGAAGTGGCCTGCAATTAATAAAATCTCTTTTGTGATCCATAATTTCTGTTATATCGTGCATTCTTATTGTTTATTGCAAGAGGTTCTCCACATCTGGTATCAGAGCACTTTCTTGGGCTCGTTGGGTGGAATTTCTGGATTTATTTATTTATTTTTCTGCAGTGCTTCCTGGCGTTGTGATCCTTACAGTTGTTCTTCTTCTTGTAGTGGTATTATTCATTCGGATCAGGGAATAAATCCTATGTGCTTAACTGTGGGAAGTACTTAGGCATAGCCCTAAAACTCATTGTGAGGATTACCACATGAACCCCGAAGTAGTTGGCCATTGAGAGGACCTGTCAAGTGAAAAGGGCAACGACCCCCACCAGATTGACTAGATTCCCATCCGTGAGGAAAACCAAAGAGCTATCATTTTTTGCCAAGCGGTTAGCAGTTTTACTGCGCCGTGAAGTGAGGGGTACTACCCCAATACTCAAGCTTGAGACAACCTTGGTGGCCGAGTGACTACCTTTGAACCATTAGAAAGTTGAATATACCTGGGGTCCATATCTATTTACAGTTGATAATGCGCAGAATTCCATAATTATCACAACTCATTTACTCCATTTCAAGTTGATATAGCACAACTTTCTAGCATCACCACAGATCATTTCTACAGGTCATTTTTTAGCCATATCTTCATTGATTTAGCTATGTTTCCCTTGAAACTTCACTGTAACCCTCGTAATACCATTCTGCATATTCCTTCATTGAGGACCCTATCCCAAATTCCACTTCCGAAAGGCCAAAATTCCACATTTGTCTATTTTTAGGGTTTGTCATAACTCCTCTGATTCTCACCTAATCACCTTCAAATTTTTCCACAGTATTCATTTTCCATTTCTGCTTCATTACCCCTCTTTGACAAATTTTCCAATTCCTTCATTCCACCTTTGAAATTCACATTCTCTGCTTCTTGTCCCTAAAAAAGTGTCCAAAACCCCGTAAAACCCCAATTACCCCCCCAATTTTTTCCCGAAGCAAAAATCTCCTTTCAAAAGCCCTTTCCATTTTTGTTTTTCTACCCATCACCTAGAAATCTAAACCTGCTCATGGTTGTCACCTGCGCCAGAGAAAATAAAAAAATGGAAGAAGAACTTGTCACCATCAAGTCCAAACTCGAGGATCTAGATGAAAAATTTCTCGGTCTCCATCTTCAACATTCACCCATGAACAACCGTCGCCAGCCTGAGTCTTCTACTGATATTGGGTTCTCATCGTCTAGCAACTTCCATGGGCCGAAGCTGTATTTTCCTCACTTCAATGGTGATGGTTTGACTGGATGGATTTATAGGGAAGAAAAATATTTCAGTCTGCATAACAATTTTGATGTCAATAAAGTCCCACTTGCGTCCTTTCATTCGGAACATGAAGCACTTCAATGGTTTCGTTGGTACATCAAGGCTCATGCAGAGCCAAAGTGGACAGAGTTTTCCCCACTCCGTTTGCAGCGATTTGGCCCTAGTTCTTTTGATGACTTCATAGGAGCACTCACCAAACTTTGCCAAACTGGCACTATGCGGGAGTATCAGGCAGAATTTGAGAAACTAGCCAATCACACCGAGGGATTTCCTGATGCATTCTACCTGAGTTGTTTTATCAGTGGTCTGAAGGATGTAATCTGATTTGAGGTTAAAATGTTCTGCCCCAACACAATGATGGAATCCCTAGGGTTGGATAAGCTAGCAGAGGTCAAGATCAGGGCTCATCAATGTTTCAAATCCACTCTTGTTCCATTCAGACCAATGGTTCCCCAAAGAACCCAAAATCTGCTAGCTCCTAGAACCACTCCTATTAAGCAGTTGTATGAAGCAGAGATGTGGGAACGCCAAGAAAAAGGGCTTTGTTATAATTGTGACGCGAAATTCACATTAGGACACATATGTGTTGAGAAAAAGCTCTATCTCTTGGATGTGGATTCTCCAACTGCACCTGGAATTTTTTATGATGCTTAGGATTCGGTAGATGATGATGGTGACATTCAACATCTTCCTTCTTTAGACGACCAACCAAAGATATCTCTCCATGCCTTAGCCAGAGTCACCACCCCACAAACCATGCGGGTCAGAGGTTTCTTCAAAAAACTCCCTCTTACAATACTAATTGATTTTGGTAGAACTCACAACTTCATTTACCCAAGGATTGCAAAACAGGCTGATTGTTTTATCCATCCTTGCTCCAGTTTTGAAGTCATGATTGCCAATGGGGGCACCTTACCTTGCAAAGGTAAGTGCTGTAATGTGCGCATCTCTATGGGGGATTATAACTTGTGCTCTGACATGTTTGTCTTGCCCTTAGGCGGATGTGATGTGGTTTTGGGTGCTCAAAGGTTATGTCAAAACCCCAAATTTTCACAAAAATTTAAAATTTTGAGATAACATAAAATGCTGAAACTACGGTTTACTAACAGCTAAAGGTTAGCAATAAAAGAAACAATTAAATTATTAGTATTACATAATCTCAATTATGTTAACTCAGCAGTTTCCTTTTTGTAACAAAATAAAGTTTAACTTGCGCATTGTTTTTATTTTAGTTTACTAATGAGTTTTCTTTATGACAAGTAGGTGAAATCTGTCTTTGAAATCCTGGGATTACTTAGCATTTATGCTAATGCAGAAAGATTACTTGTTCTTACAGGTTTACAGGTATGAATGATCGAGTAAGATTTTTAATTTCATAAATTATCCAGCAGTATTTCTATTCGCAAGTAATAAGTTTAGTAAATAAGCTGCTATATCCCAAACAACTTCCGTGAGGTAAAACAGTTTGCTTTCTTCAATTGTTCTTGTAAGAGAAGTTCAGAAGATTGAGTTTCTTTCTTTATTGTAGTGACAGTAAAATACTTTATGTGGCTCTAAACTTGTAATCTTAGTTGATTGATAACTTCTACTTTAATAAGCATAACTTGCAACGTTATACTGATTGTACTTTGGGTTATTATACATTATCGTACCAATTCTTTGAGTATCGAGCTGTTCGATATTTATCTTCTGAAGGGAAACTTACAACTTGTAACTTTTGATAGTTAAGTTGATTAGTGTGACAACGATAGTGTCTTTTCATAAGAAAACATTGTTGTCTACATCTCTTAAATCTATGTCAAACCATGAGGTTCTCTGGATTATAGACTCGAATATGATCAAACCATTTTAATTCTTATTACTCTATAATACTTTCCTTGTATTAAGTTACTGTCTACCAACAATTCTAAGGTTGATGTTTCTATAAATATCAACCTCTTATTCTATGCTAAACGTTAGTTATTTTGTGTAAGCATAAATTCATTCTACAAGTATAAAGACATGGTAAATTACCAACAAAATGCCATGTTGAGAAATGACCAATGACTATTAAATTCTAATCCCAAATAGACTATGTAAAAGAGTTCTGTATCTAATCTTTTACCATACTAGCCATCTTTATCGTTTATTTCCAATCAATGTTGGTTTTACATATATATGTTATTATTATATTTATAAACATACAATTCTGCCATTAGTTTGAAGTTCCTAAACAAGTCTAAACGACATTGATCTTGTAAAATTTTTATGATTCTTGTTACCACCTAAGTTGTACTTAATGGTTTTTATCAAGTGAGCCAGGTGAACCGGACAGGGCTAACTTGTTCGGACTTCAAAAAGACCTTTGGAAGTACTTATGGGAAGTGCTTGTTGTACTATATCACATGTTCATACCCCATGATGGAATTGTAATAAATGTTCTAGCATGATAGTGCCTGTAAAAGACTCGGTCTCTTAGACTTTATTTGTCAATCCGATCAGCCCAGGGTGTTTTTTCCCTTGGTTATTATTGGTTGTTGAACAAACGACTGATAATTTCTGAGTTTTTCACTCCATACCTTCAAAGTTGGGGTGGTCAGCTTGGCATTTAGGCCTATTGAGGTTATTAGAGTCTATGTGTCAATGTATAAACATGCTAAACATCATTTTTGAGTCATATGAACATGTCTAAGTCCCCCTAGGTGTTTTTCAATTTTTCAATTTTTTAGTTTTTTCAGTGTTTTTTATTAAAATTTAATTTTTCCAAAACTTAGGCTATTGTTTAATAGTTTAGTTGGAAAAATTGATTTTGTAATAAAAGTGGGCTAAATAATCAGTTTCAGTCATGTAGGTGCTCATTTTCAAGCTAAGAGAACCATGTAAACCCATGGACCCACTGTTTCCTAGTTTTGAGTGATTTTCCATCACTCAGGTCAGAAAGCCCCAAAAATCAATTATTGATTATTTTAATTAATAAATTGATGAATAATGGAGCAAATCCAAAATCATAAATCAATGGATTCTCAGCCGATTTGATTGAAATCAGTCAGATCTGAAGCAGATTGACTAGATCTGACAAATCCTTGACTGAAGGAGGTGATCAAATCAGATCCAGAGTTGATCTTGAGCATCCTTTATGAGGAATTTCTCCCTCCCTCTCTCCTCAACACGTTTTTGGCTCAACTAGATGATTTTTGGTGGATTCTTCAGTCAACAGGTTGATGTGTCAGTCAGATCAAGCCCCCCGATTGACAGTTGCACTTAGTGAGACTCAGATCTGGCTCAGGTAGACACAGATCAGGCATTGATGGACTCTCCATCAGTTTATTCCACTTGATTCCATGAGTAATTGCACCCCCCCTGGGCTAGATGGCCTGCAAATTGTATATATCCAGGCACAGCCTCCTCTTCCAAGCGAGTTAGAACTGGGATTGAGGTGCTATTGCTCTTGTACTGTATTGTTTTTTCATTCTAGAATAAAGAAGCTTTGGAGTCAAGATCCATGGTGTAATGCTCTTCATGTGTGTATGTTGATTGTCAAATGCTTATGAGGTATAATCTGCTTTTGTTTATCATTGCTTTGCTGGTTAATTGTTGGCCTTGAAGGAGAGAGCTCCCTCCTGTTAGGGTAAGAGTTTATTCTAGTTTGATTTATGCTCTTACTGCTGCTTGTTCCAGATCTATTGGATTTGTATGTATTCTAAGTTTAATTGCATGCTTTCCAATCATCTCTTTCGGTAGCACCTATGTTTTAACCATCTGTTTGTGCAAGGATTTTTAAGTTGCAGGTGATCTCGTTGGTAGAAGAGGTTGAGCTGGTTTGAATCTTCCTCATATTCAGTATCTTATGAATGACATAGTCCATCAGTGTTCCACCAAAGTAGAATCCAAAGCCCAACATTTCGAGGCTTCAAACACTCTTTCTCTCTCTTCCTCCTTTAAAAATTATTAAACTTTCCTCAAACTGTTACTTTAAGGTTTCTTTTTAAATCTGATCTATCTCATCAAGAAAAGAATACATAGATCTAATTAGCAATATCCCTTCAAATTTCTATATCTTAGTTTCATTGTGCACATAAAGTTCAAATTCAAGAGATCTAGCTAAATTGCCTTAGTTTCGCAAATAGTTTATTGAAAAATTCATAGCTTGCTGTTAAGGTAGTTTCATTTCCTGTTCAATAATTTCAATATTCTGCAATATCAGTGCTTTTAATTGGCTACACAAACAGCAATCCAATATCCCAAGGAAAGCTTGCTTTCCTTGGTTCATTTTTCAAAGGTTTAGCTAATTTAATTTCATTAATTTTTTGAGATAAAGTAGGCTGACCCAAAGGTACTCTTAAAGTGCTTTGGGGCATTTTTTATTCTAATTCACTCACTGTCATTTAGCAGGTCTGACAGAGAAGAAAGGAAGCTGCTGTCCAAAGTGGCTTTTGGAGCGCTCAAATCCCCCCAGGGGTCTCTCTTTTGTCACATAATTTGTAATTTTTTTTGTGGAAACTGTAATATCTTGGTTTCAGCCTGTATAAGGACCAAGAAAGCTCTATTTTATCAGTGCTTTGATATTGTAACCTCTGTAATAAAATCATCCTTTGAATAGGCTCTTTCGAGCCCATTCCCCATCCCCCCTGGGGGGATTCGTGTCGGTGCCATTTTCGTCGTTCTCTACTTATTTCCTTTTACTAGTATTGATCTAATTTGCAGGGTAGTATGTTTGATCTTGTTGTTAATTCCATATTCCATATCTTACTTTCAAAAGTAATCATAATACTTACCCCACGATTTCCCGAGTGACCCGAAAGGGGAAAGAGATTCGTGGTAGGATTAATCAGAAAACCAGATTTGTATAGTTGTTTTATTTTTTCTATCATTTGTTTATCTGCAACTTTAAAATTAACCCCTCCTCGATTCCCCAATTGAGATCCACTTGGATCAAAAGAGGTTCTTGGAGGCTTTTCTTTTAAACAAGAACACATCTCTTAAAAACTTACTAAAATTTACAAGACTCCAGTGTGTATGCTCTGCACTTGGCTGCGGTTCATCCGATCAGTAAAGCTGTATCAAAAGCACTTGGGTGACTAGCATAATTAGGACTCACCTTCCCCAATTAACAAACCATTAGGTGAAAATCCGACACCTCGATCAAACCTTTACGGTGGAAAAATACCCAAAGGAAGCGGGAACCTACTGAAAAGTGACCTCGGTGCGCTGATCTCTGTCACACCCTAACGGGTGCGTTACGAACATAGCCCCAGAGACTCCATTTCAGCCCACATATTCCTTGCGGGTAGCCGTATAGGTTTTGTTTTGGACATACTCCAAGTACTCTCGGGAATATCTGGAGTCCCCCTTTTAGCCTAATTCAATCAATCCATACTTCAATTTCAACTTAAAACATACCAAGATGCAATCGCAAAACATTCACTCCAAGCACATGCAAGCACATTGATCTCTTTGATTTGACTCCATTATTAAGGCACTGGTCATTTTTGCTTCATATATATATTGTTTATCAGCTTTGTGCTTTCATGTGTTATTTTCGTATCTTGTCATCTTCAATTGTTTATAGTTAAAATATTCGAACTCCTAAGTAACTGATTCAGTTTAACATCACCACACTAAGAAATCATCCTTAGTAACTTAATAGGGTCTACCCCCCTTGGCTCCGTTAGGAGTTGAGCATAAACGGAGGAGTCAAGAACAAGGTGACAGCCTTGACTCGAGACTTGCCCCCAAGGACACACCCAGTGGCTTGAAGATTTCTGCCAGGTGATCCAGGTGTGTGAAAAGGCAGCAACACTTTTTGGTGCCGTTGCCGAGGATAAATCTTTTTATTCTCAAGTATGACTTAGCTTAACTTTTTTCTAAACAACTAAAAAGATAAAAAAAACTTTTGATTGATCTAGTCTTTAAAAAACATAAAAATTAAAACTCGGTCCTTTTGGCGACTCCACTGTCTAACATTCCTTCAAGAATTTCTACCCGAAGAAACCATCGACAATTATTCAATCCTCTCCCTGATCCCGAAAGGTTTATTAGGGAAAGATTGAATAGGCAGACTTCTCGTAGAAACCTTGATGATTTAGGAGACCAATCTATCTCAGATATCCATCACATATTTGTAAAGAGTCATGTTCACTAATCTCAAGAAATGATGGAATTTTACAAACCCCTTGACTTTTCTCAGATAGCAGGTGCTCCTCATAACATTCCGAAAGATGCTATCAAGAAGCTCCCCCGATTCGAGGGAAATAATGCTACCACTTCCAAGACTCATCTCCGAAAGTTTGAAAGGCACCTAGTCAGCTACTGTGATGATGTTGCATCTAACCATGAAGATATCAAAATGAATCTCTTTGCTTTATCCTTAGAGGATGATGCTGCGGAATGGTATGAAAACCTTGGTGATGATTCATATAAAACCCTTAATGAATTCCTAGCAGGTTTTAAGAAGAGATGGGGGGAAAAGAAAGAACCAAGACATTTGCTTGCTGCCCTTAATAATATAAAGAAGATGGAGAGTGAAAACATGGATGAATTTAATACTAAGTTCAGGCGTGTGGTTGCGGACCTCCCTAGAGACATCAAGCCAAGCGATGCCTCCATCTTGATATATTACATCGAAGCTTTCACTGGTGATTTGAGATACCAATTAAGGGATAAAGATCCGGTCGATCTAAAAACTGCTCAAGATCTGGCGGAGAAAATAGAAAGGAATATGCAATCTTCGGGCAAGTCCAACATTCCGGGTTACACTAGGGGAAACACTTCATACAACGAAGAAAAGGGAAAAGCCTTTGAATCAGAAGAAAAGGGAACCTCTAAAGACCCCATGGAAAAGATAGCTAGCATGTTTGAAAAATTGATGACTAGTCAGGACCAATTCATGACAAACCAATCTGTGCAAATGAATAAAATCCAGAACAGAATAACCACACTGGAAAGAAATAATGGACCTAGGAATTTTCAGCCAAAACAGAATCAAGTGTATCAAAAGAAGTTTCCTCAGCAAGAGCCTAGGATTCCAAACCAGTTAGACTCAACTAACCCGGTAGATGAAGTAATTCCATGGTGTAGACCTTGTCATCAATTCCACCCAGAAAGCACTTGTTATGTTGCGAATCATGTCATGGAACATGGACTTCTCGAGGTTAGTAATCAGGAAACAAATTCAAGCGAGCGATCATATATACATAGTAGGCGAGGCCTACCCTTTGTCACCATCCAAACAGTACAAGCTTGACGATGAAACCATTGCAGAATCTGATAGTGAAACTTATGATGAAAACTGTAATATACATGATGGGACTCCTATATGTTCTCCTTATAATGATGACAGTCTGGAAGGTCTACTACCTTGTGACCTTTTCTCTGAAGAAGATGAGTATGAAAATGAGGACAAGTATAGCTTGGAGCATGATACAAGTGACGAAGACTCCCTTATCCCTGACAAAGATGTTGATGAGGAGTCCTGGACATTCATGGAAAATCCAGTCTATGACATGAATAAAGAGGAAAATAATGAACCAGAAACTTTTGATGGTTTTGTTGATTTTTCTGTCTATGACATATCTAAAGAAGAGAGCATGGACCATGTGGCCTTGGGAAACTTTGATATGAAAAAGGAGCATGCATTTTATGCACATTATCAGTCTCATACATATATCAATATCAGTAATGAAGACAAAGATAACTCAATATCGGAACCTGATATCAGCAATGGGGAATCCATCACATTTAACATAGATGATGGTGATGACTATTGAGATTTTTGTGGATATTTTTTTAAGAAGCCTATCTATGCTATACCCAGCGAGGGGAGTGTCTATTTAGAGATTTTTGGAAGTCCAATATACTATAATTCCATAGAGGGAAGCATGAATCTGGAGACCTTGGAAAATCCTAGTATGGAAAAGTAGCATTTAAAACTCTTATATGATCATTCAGAGTCATATCATGCAGAGCCGCACAAGGGTATCAGTAATGAAGATATGGAGAAGCAGTTTTGTGAAAAGATGGATGTGATGCAGTTATTAGAATATCAATCTCAACTATCATCTTCACATATAGAGTTTTCTCATGACTTGGAGCTGCTTGGGGCTTATACAGTGAATTAACATCCGGTAAGCCTTGATGATTAGTATGATGGTGTAGTCAATCTGCCTCATCATTCCAATTTGTACATCAACCCTATCCAGTCTTGGATAGAAGCATCCTGCGCAACCACTTACCAGTTTGGGAGGAAGTTTGACTACATTATTCATGCCTATGATTTGCCATCCATCCCGCCCCTTCTAGATCATCGCGCAGGTTTTCATTTTCTGAATAAAGTATCCTTACTTTGGCTGGTAACCAAAGACAAGGAATTTTTTTTTTATGTCAATAAAATGCTTAGGTGGTTACATTGGATTTCTGATTACACTTAACCCTTTTTATATCATGCTTAGAGTAGGAAATTAAGCTCTTTGAAAGAGAGCATTTACTTTCTGCATTTCTATTTTTAGCTATATTAAAACTTTGCTTCTTTTAGTTAGTTACATCTATTTTGTTTAAATAAATCAACTTAATGGTTCATTTGGTTTTTCATAAAACTTGTGCTACTGAGGTTTTTCTTGTCAAGTTGAGATGTTTTTGTAGGGTATATAAACCAGAGATTCTGGTGTTCTCGTATCCTCTCCTTGCCTTAAAGACCAGATCGAGCACACGTCCCACAGTTGGAGCCAGAATGTTACCACCTAAGTTGTACTTAGTGGTTTTTATCAAGTGAGCCCGGTGAACCAGATAGGGCTAACTTGTTTGGACTTCAAAAAGACCTTTGGAAGTACTTCTGGGAATTGCTTGTTGTACTATATCACATGTTCATACCCCATTAGGGAATTGTAATAAATGTTGTAGCATGATAGTGTCTGTAAAGGGCTCGGTCTCTTAAACATTATTTGTCAATCCGATCAGCCCAGGGTGTTTTTTCCCTTGGTTATTATTGGTTGTTGAACAAACGATTGATAATTTCTGAGTTTTTCACTCCATACCTCCAAAGTTGGGGTGGTCGGCTTGGCATTTAGGCCTATTGAGGTTATTAGAGTCTATGTGTCAATGTATAAACATGCTAGACATCATTTTTGAGTCATATGAAAATGTCTAAGTGCCCCTAGGTGTTTTTCAATTTTTTAGTTTTTTCAGTGTTTTTTATTAAAATTTAATTTTTCCAAAACTTAGTCTGTTTTTTATTAGTTTAATTGGAAAAATTGATTTTGTAATAAAAGTGGGCCAAATAATCAGTTCCAGTCATGTAGGTGTTCATTTTCAAGCTAAGAGCACCATGTAAACCCATGGACCCATTGTTTCCTAGTTTTGAGTGATTTTCCATCACTCAGGTCAGAAAGCCCCCAAAAACAATTATTGATTATTTTAATTAATAAATTGATGAATAATGGAGCAAATCCAAAATCATAAATCAATGGATTCTCAGCCGATTTGATTGAAATCAGTCAGATCTGAAGCAGATTGACTGGATTTGACAAATATTTGACTGAAGGAGGTGATCAAATCAAATGCAGAGTTGATCTTGAGCATCCTTTATGAGGAATTTCGCCCTCCCTCTCTCCTCAACACGTTTTTGGCTCAACTCGATGATTTTTGGTGGATTCTTCAGTCAACAGGTTGAGGTGTCAGTCAGATCAAGCCCCCCGATTGACAGTTGCACTCAATGAGACTCAGAGCTGGCTCAGCTAGACACAGATCAGGCATTGATGGACTCTCCATTAGTTGATTTCACTTGATTCCATGAGTAATTGCGCCCCCCTGGGCTAGATGGCCTGCAAATTGTATATATCTAGACACAACCTCCTCTTCCAAGCGAGTTAGAACTGGGATTGAGGTGTTGTTGCTCTTGTACTGTATTGTTTTTTCATTCTAGAATGAAGAAGCTTTGGAGGCAAGATCTATGGTGTAATGCTATTCATGTGTGGATGTTGATTGTCAAATGCTTATGAGGTATAATCTGCTTTTGTTTATCATTGCTTTGCTGGTTAATTGTTGGCCTTGAAGGAGAGAGATCCCTCCTGTTAGGGTAAGAGTTTGTTCTAGTTTGATTTATGCTCTTACTGCTTCTTGTTCCAGATCTATTGGATTTGTATGTATTTTAAGTTTAATTGCATGCTTTCCAATCATCTCTTTCGGTAGCACCTATGTTTTAACCATCTGTTTGTGCAAGGATTTTTAAGTTGCAGGTGATCTCGCTGGTAGAAGAGGTTGAGCTGGTTTGAATCTTCCTCATCTTCAGTATCTTATGAATGACATAGTCCCTCGGTGTTCCACCAAAGCAGAATCCAAAGCCCAACATTTCGAGGATTCAAACACTCTTTCTCTCTCTTCCTCCTTTAAAAATTATTAAACTTTCCTCAAACTGTTACTTTAAGGTTTCTTTTTAAATCTGATCTATCTCATCAAGAAAAGCATACATATATCTAATTAGCAATATCCCTTCAAATTTCTATATCTTAGTTTCATTGTGCACATAAAGTTCAAATTCAAGAGATCTAGCTAAATTGCCTTAGTTTCGCAAGTAGTTTATTGAAAAATTCATAGCTTGCTGTTAAGGTAGTTTCATTTACTGTTCAATAATTTCAATATTCTGCAATATCAGTTCTTTTAATTGGCTGCACAAACAGCAATCCAAGATCCCAAGGAAAGCTTGCTTTCCTTGGTTCCTTTTTCGTCAGTTTAGCTAGTTTAATTTCATTAAATTTTTGAGATAAAGTAGGCTGACCCAAAGGTACTCTTAAAGTGCTTTGGGGCATTTGTTATTCTAATTTGCTCGCTGTCATTTAGCAGGTATGACAGAGAAGAAAGGAAGATGCTGTCCAAAGTGGCTTTTGGAGCGCTCAAATCCCCCCAGGGGTCTCTCTTTTGTCACATAATTTGTAATTTTTTTGTGTAAACTGTAATATCTTGGTTTCAGCCTGTATAAGGACCAAGAAAGCTCTATTTTATCAGTGCTTTGATATTGTAACCTCTGTAATAAAATCATCCTTTGAATAGGCTCTTTCGAGCCCATTCCCCATCCCCCCTGGGGGGATTCGCGTCGGTGCCATTTTCGTCGTTATCTGCTTATTTCCTTTTACTAGTATTGATCTGATTTGTAGGGTAGTATATTTGATCTTGTTTTTAATTACATATTCCATATCTTACTTCCCACGATTTCCCGAGTGACCCGAAAGGGGAAAGAGATTCGTGGTAGGATTAATCAAAAAACCAGATTTGTATAGTTGTTTTATTTTTTCTATCATTTGTTTATCTACAACTTTAAAATTAACCCCTCCTCGATTCCCCGATTGAGATCCACTTGGATCTAATGAGGTTCTTGGAGGCTTTTCTTTTAAACAAGAACACATCTCTTAAAAACTTATTAAAATTTACAAGACTCCAGTGTGTATGCTCTGCACTTGGCTGCGGTTCGTCCGATCAGTCAAGCTGTATCAAAAGCACTTGGGTGACTAGCATAATTAGGACTCACCCTCCCCAATTAACAAACCATCAGGTGGAAATCCAACACCTCGATCAAACCTTTACGGTGGCAAAATACCCAAAGGAAGCGGGAACCTACTGAAAAGTGACCTCGGGGCGCCAATCTCTGTCACACCCTAACGGGTGCGTTACGAACATAGCCCCAGAGACTCCATTTCATCCCACATATTCCTTGCAGGTAGCCGTATAGGTTTTGTTTTGGAGATACTCCAAGTACTCTCGGGTATATCTGGAGTCGCCCTTTTAGCCTAATTCAATCAATCCATACTTCAATTTTAACTTAGAACATACCAAGATGCAATCGCAAAACATTCACTCCAAGCACATGCAAGCACATTGATATCTTTGATTTGACTCCATTATTAAGGCACTGATCATTTTTGCTTCATATATATACTGTTTATCAGCTTTGTGCTTTCGTGTGTTATTTTCGTATCTTGTCATCTTCAATTGTTTATAGTTAAAATATTCGAACTTCTAAGCAACTGATTCAGTTTAACATCACCACACTAAGAAATCATCCTTAGTAACTTAATAGGGTCTACCCCCCTTGTCTTCGTTAGGAGTTGAGCCTAAACGGAGGAGTCAAGAACAAGGTGACAGCCTTGACTCGAGACTTGCCCCCAAGGACACACCGAGTGGCTTGAAGATTTCTGCCACGTGATCCAGGTGTGTGAAAAGGCGGCAACACTTCTAAACTTTAATGTGCTAATAAACTTTGGTCATATTCTCCACTAGAGTTGTGGGTTTAGAGGAGTCTAGTCTTGCATTGATCATAATATATATAGTTGTTCTATGATTTTACACCTTTCAACTTGGACTTTACATTAAACAAATAGTTATTATATTTCAACGTGGATTAACATGGCAATCATAATGTTCACATTATAATATTGACATTTGTAAATGATTTGATGCATCATTTCCACCCAAATTGATTTGTTTAAGAGGAAAGGGTTTTTTATATAAATCAGATATAAACAATCATAATAGTTTCGAAGTATATGATTACTATATCTTCGAATTGTCAATGATCCAAGGTTTGTTGATATCTAACGCCCAAACAACATTATGTTAGACATGTATTATGTGAACGATGAACTTTATAAATGAATGATCAATAAAGTTCCTGCATTATGTGTTCACGTATCATTGTAAAAATAATTATAAATTATTGGCATGCAGGTGACTATAGAACTCGACCCATGCATTGCTTAATTTTTCCAATGGCACGTGGACTTCTCCTGTCCATGCATTAGTGATATATATTCTTTGTAACCCTACTCTTTTTCATTTCCCTCCGTAGTTCTCGGGCCTTCGGGCTGCTCTGCAACCATTCTCATGGTGGCCATGTTACCCTTCTGGTTGCTAGTTGTGCTTCAAGTCTTGTTTTAAGTCGTTTCAGCGTCCATCATTTGGTCTCAAAACTCTTTCTATGTACTATGAGTCTTATCTCTATAAGGTTTTGTTGAGATTCATAGCATAAGGCTTGCGGCCTGTATGTGGCTCCTTGCTTGTTCATCTGCGGCATGTCATTGCAGAGATAGGTTAAGGTTTTCTTGCTGTTGGTTTAAGCACTGCTCTCGTCATAGGGTTTGAGAGTTTTCATGAAAGTTGTTGAAGTTGGTGACAGCTCCAACTTCGTCGTTTAACTCTTTCGTGGCCTTGCCCAGGCTCGTTCTTGCATCTGTTGTCAGTGTGGCTTGTACATGAGTCCTCGTCGTCTCTATCACTGCGAGTATGAAGGTTTGGCTTCTCGTTACACTGGTTGCGGTGTTGTTGTTCCTTCGTGGATCCATAACCTTAACTTCCAGGTAAAGTAAACATTTTAAAGTTTTTTTAAAACTACATTTTTTTTCTTCAGTATATAGTTCTTAAAGCTAGTTTTTAACTGAACTTTGATTTTCATTATGTAGGTGATAGTTCACAACCCTTGGCATAAAACACTTCACAAAGGACCGTCGCTCTGGCTATGGGTAAGCCCTAGTTAACAAATGGCATTCCCTGCTTGTGCAGTTCTAAGGGGACAGTTTCGAGTTGAAAAGTTATGACATGGTTGTTACCCAATCTTGGGTTAATGTTCTTCAGTTTATTAGTTTGGTTTTTGTTAAAACCCTTACTTTCAGCAGGGTAGCTCCGACTCAATCCGTGACTTGTAAATGTTTGTTTCTCATTTTTGTACAATGTTATGTTTAAAGCCTCTGCGGCCTGTCAAGCCATACACAGTTTCATTTAAAGCATAGAGGTTTTCCTTTTGAGCTCGAACTCAATTTATCTTTAAGCTCCTATGGTGACTTTGTAAACTAGGGTTTCTATCCTTATTCACCTGTGTAATATAAATTTTGTTGTATATTAACTATTTTGCATTAATAATATTGTTAATGGATTTAAAACTGTTATTCCATCATATTATAATTATTTACTTACAGGCTCAGATATTCGAGCTAGGGTTTCTTGTAGGTAACCCTTGTGTAAATTCTTCAATTTGTTCTTTAAGCTTTAGTTACTTAGTTGAATTGATTTAATTATTGTTACAGGTATATAATGTAAACTTCCAGTTATATTATTATGGTTGTCGTTTCACTGTCCTTAAAGGATTGTAATAATCTATAATAGTTTAGTTCTTTAATAATAAATAATCCAAATACTTGGATTATCGCTTAAATGATTGTCATTTATATATATGGTTTGTTATTAGGGTTTCGACCCTATACTTTCTTTTACAAGTAAATCTTGTTGGTATAAGTTAAAAGAATTAGTTCTTTTTACCAATAAATATTTATTAAATGTTAGTCATCATCGTATTCTAGCTGTTTTTATTAAATAAAATACAGATAGGGTTATTAAAGTTCTTTGATAAGATGTACAATACTCTGTACTTAGTT
>LPNX011104203.1:25993-103166 GCA_001517045.1 Pseudotsuga menziesii
AATAAACCTACTACCTGTAAAGTATTATGGCTATTTCTTTTCTAGCATACTTACATCAACAAATTGGTTAAACAATAAACATTACTCTGATATTATGAAATGCATAATATATCTATTCATTTCAAATTTCGATCATATCCTTCATCTATTTTAATTCACTGCCTTTGTTGGAGTACGGTCTGGTCCTTCCAGATGTGGAAAAACGCAGGTTATGATTATTTTTCATCTATTACAAGTTCATTCTTTCAAATAACTAAAAGATTATTAACTCTAATAGTTTACAACTAAACATTTAACATTCATTAATCAGTCACACTCACATTTAAACATTTAACATAACAATCAGATTCACTTTTTATCATTTAACACAGTAAAACAAAAAGATTGTAGAACCTGATTAAGCTGGACAACAACAGCGTTAGGAGGTCATTCCTCCCTACCAACTCCTAGAGAGCGCTCGAACAACGTCTCCTCAGGACCCCCGAGCCTGTTCCTGGTCTCCTTGGTTGAGAACTGGTGGAGCAAGCAAACAATAAACTAGTCCAATGACTCCATAATGATTCTGCACATAGCAGTAAGATCCTTCAGCTGAAAAGCTGCACTAGATCACTCAGTAGTTTAACCCCTCAAAATCTTTCCACAAATTCCATTGCCATTGAAGTCTCTGAAGTTCATTCACCTGAATGATCACTTCTCTAGAATGAGTAACCTCAGCTCTCTTCAATGGGCATTTTTATAAGATTGCCTAGGTCTTTTGGGTTAGTTTGTCATTAATTGAGCCACCTGCTCCGATCCCACTTTCTTGGGTGATCATGACCCCAAATGTAGGGAGGTTGCCACCTGTAACAGTTGGAAGTGTTTGAGGATGCTGCCACATGTCTGTTTTCTCTCCACCTAGTCTCCTCCACCAACTTGACCAGTAAACACTCTTTTAACAACTCTCATAAGCTGTTGTCTCCACTTTTATTTACTTATAATTAAAATATTCATAAATACATTCAACATCCTTGACTCTACTGAGTCATCAATTACAACTTAGCATAAAATTTAACATAATGTCTTTAAATAAAATCAAATAAGATAATAATATTTTTGCAAAATTGGGGCATGTGACATACACACCTCCTTAGAACATAACATCGTCCTGTATGTTATTTATTCTTCATCCTCAGAATTCCCCTGGAACAGAATTGGATATGCATTTCGCATATTACTTTCCAATTCCCAGGTGGCTTCTTCTGGACTAAGGTGCTTCCATTGCACCTTCACTTGTCCAATGGCATAGTTCCGAAGTGTGATCTCCCTCCGCCCGAGGATACAGTCTAGTTCCACCAGAAAATCTCCTTCTGGTTCCACCTGTACATCATTCTAGTTAACAACATGAGTAGCATCATGAACATATTTCTTTAATACATAAATGTGAAAAACATTATGTACTCTTAAATTTGGTGGTAATACTAATTGATAAGCTACTTGTCCAATCCTGGAAAGAATTTCAAATGGACCACAGTAACGAAGTGCTAATTTTGCATAACTCCCCAATATCAGAGAGCTCTTCTTGGGCCTCACCTTGATGAACACATGTTCACCTACTTGAAACTTCTTTGGAGTTCTTTTTAAGTCTGCTTGACTTTTCTGTTGATCCTGCACAACTTTCAGATTACCTTGCACCTGTTTTACAATTTCTTCCATTTCCTTTAACAATTTAGGACCTAATAGTAGTCTATCCACCGAATTACTCCAAGAGATAGGAGTATTACATTTCTGTCCATACAAAATTTCGAAAGGACTAAATCTGGCTAATGTCTGATCATTATTATTATAAGCAAATTCTACCAGATGCAAATAATCCTCCCATTTACCTGGCTGGTCTTTCACATACATTCTTAATAAATCTTCCAGTACTTGGTTTACCCTTTCAGTTTGTCCATCTGTTTGAGAATGGAATGAAGTACTAAATTTAATGTAGTGTTTAACCCTTTAAACAAATACCTCCAAAAATTTCCTGTAAATTTAGGATCTCTATCTGAGATTATGACTTTTAGTACTCCATGCAATCGAAAAATCTGTTTTAAAAATATATCAGCTATGTTTGCAGCTTTATAAGTAGTTTTAACAGGTATAAAGTGAGTTGCTTTGCTTAACTTATTAACTACTACCATGATAGAATCATTTTGATTTTGATTTCTAGGCAGTCTAGCGATAAAATCTAGACTAATTATCTCCCATTTTCAGTTAAGAATGGGTAATGGCTGAAGTAATCCAGCTGGGTGTTGATATTCAGTTTTCACCTGCTGACATTCAAAACACCTAGCGATATATCCTGCTACTTCAATTTTCATATTTGGCCAAAAATATTCTTTTCTTAACATAGTTATAGTCTTTTGATAACCTGGATGACCTGAGTATGAAGTTACGTTAGGTACATACATTCTTTTTTTATACAGTAAAAATTCTTTTGCATTTAAACTGTATCCTTTACTCAAGCTTTATGTTGGATTTTCTTTAGTTTTAGCTTGTAAACTTTGGTAAATTTCATCTTGTTCTATTCCTTCTTTAAACTGTTTATCCAAATTTGTAGCATAAGTGCTGATAGCTGCTGCAAAATTCAGCCTTGCATTCTTACTTAATGCATCAGCAACTTTATTTTCTTTACCTTTTATGTGCTGAAATTCAAAATCATACTCACTTAAGAAAGCTAGCCACCTAGCTTGTCTGGCATTCAAATTAGGCTGATATAACAGATACTTCAATCCTTTATTATCAGTCATTAAAATAAATTTTCTACCAATTAGGTGATGTCGCCACATCTTTAGAGCGTGTATAACAACTGTTAATTCCAGATCATATGTTGTATAATTCTTTTCATGAATTTTTAACTTTCTAGACTCATAGGTAATAACATGCCCTTCTTGAGTCAGAACACCGCCTAAGCCATCATTGTAGGCGTCAGTGCACACTACAAATTCTTTATTAGGATCAACTATTCTTAAAATAGGTGTGCTGGTTAATAAAGTTTTTAACTTTTTAAAGCTTTCCTCACATTTTTTATTCCAATCGAACTTCTTTCCCTTCTTCTGTAAGGAAGTTATCGGATTTGTGATCCTCGAAAACCCTTCAATGAACCTCTGGTAGTAATCGGTAATGCCCATGAAATATCGAACATCCGTTACATCCTTAGGAACTAGCCAATCTTCGATTGCCCTTATATTTTCAGGATCTACTGAAATCCCTTCCTTGGTCACCACATGACCTAAGTACTAAATCTTATCCTTGAAGAAATCACATTTACTAAATTTTGCGAAGAGTTGATGATCTCACAACTCTTGTAAAACAATTTTTAAATGTTCTTTATGTTCTTCTTCAGTTTTTGAATAGATTAGAATATCGTCAATAAACACGACCACAAACTTATCTAAATACTTATGCATCACGTTGTTCATTAAACACATAAAAACACCTGGGGCATTAGTAAGCCCGAATGGCATGACGACAAATTCGTAATGACCATATTTAGTTCTGAATGATGTCTTAAAGATGTCTTCATCTTTAATCCTGACTTGATGATATCTAGACCTTAAATCTATTTTCGAAAACACCGTGGCTCCACGTAGTTAATCAAATAGATCATCAATGCGGGGAAACAGATATCGATTTTTAATGGTCATCTTATTTAACTGACGGTAATCTATGCAAAGTCGCATGGTTCTGTCATTTTTCTTAACGAAGATGACAGGTGCCCCCCAAGGAGACACACTTGGTCGAATATACTTTTTATCAATTATTTCTTTTAATTGAGACTTTAATTCATTGAGTTCGATTATGTTCATTCGATAAGGGGCCTTTGAGCTTGGTACTTCACCCGGTACCAGCTCAATGGTAAAATCCAATTCCCTTTTCGAAGGTAGTCTCAGAATTTCTTCAGGGAATACATCTACATATTCTTTTAAGACTGGTATGTCTTCCAATTTTAACTTATCTGCCTTGATTAGACTCTCCTCATTAGTTATAGTTACTGCATAAGCTTTACATCCCTTCCTAACATCTCTCTTAAGCTGTAAAACAGAAATCTACCTTATAGTGGTTTTTCTAGGGATTCCTTTTACACTTACTGGTTTTCCATCATCGTTTAAACATGTGAAAGTTTTATCATAACAATTTAAAATTACCCTATGTTGTTCTAACCAGTCCATACCAATCAGCAAATCATAAGAACCAAAAGGCAATACATTAAGTTTAACAACAATTTCAAAAAGATCGATAAGTACTGCACATTCTTTTACAAAACAAGTTACATTTCTTTTAGCACCAGTGGCTAACTGTACCAACCAATAATTATCAAAATTTTCAATAGGTAACTTACATTTTAGGTGCAATATAACTGAGACTAGCTCCTGGATCAATCAAAATAGTTACAAGGGTTTGATTTATCATACTTTCTACTTCCACCATGGAAGTTTGATATTCTGCCTGTCGATTCTCCAAGGCTGTGTTGATTCTGGGAATGGTCCTCGCTAATTCCCCAACGGTCATCTCCTCCTGTATGGTATGAATATTGCTAACAATATTTTTTCGATTTGGACAGTCTGAAGCATAGTGTGGGCCATTACACTCCCAGCATTTTATAGGTTCTTTGCGCTCAAAGTTCTTGGTAAAATTTCCATGATTATTAGCAAATTTCTTACCCTTAGAATTATTCTAATTGTCGGGTGAATTATTCTTATTTCCTTAGAAGTTCTTATTATTAGGATAATTTCTGGCCTTATTGTTCTTAGAATTTTTGTTGGGCACAAAATCCTTCTTCTTTTGTTCATACTGGTTATTATTTTTCTTATCTTTCCAGTTGGCCAAGCTTTCCTTATTTTGATTCTGTTCAAAACAGAAGTTAGATTTTCTCATAGCTTCTTCCAAAGTCTTTGGATTTTCATATTCAATCTTGTACTTAATATGATAAGGTAGACAGCTGAGGAATCGTTGTACATTTGGTTTCTCATCTACAAAGTATGGTACTTACCTAAGTAGACTAAAGAACTTGTTGTTTAGATATTTCATTGTGATTGATCCTAACTTCAACTCATAAAATTCCTTTTCTCTTTCCTCATAATATTACTCAGACAGAAATTTCTTTTTAAAATACCTTTTAAAGGTACTCCAATTTACATTGTTCTCTTTTAATCCCTTAACTCTCTTCAATTCTTGCCACCAAATTTCAGCCTTTCTTGAGAAGTTATAGATAGTCATTCTAGCCTTTAACTGGTTATAATAGTTATATATTTTGAAGTACTTCTTCATCCCAGATAACCAGGATTTCGCTTCTCCCCCTTTCTCAGTCTCTCCATTGAATGTTGATGGTTTTATATTTTTGAATTCCCCAGAAATTTCCTCATAAGGTTTGTATTTCCTCTTTTTAGTGTACTAGTTATCATTACTACTATCACTAGTAGAATGGTAATTTCATTGTTCACGAAACACCCCAGAAGATGAACTAATTTCATCTTTAGTATGTTTCATCTTTTTAGATTTACGTTGATGACTTATATTTTCTGATTCGGTTCTTCTACCCCTACCCTCAGTTTGAAACTTTTCAGTTAGGATCTGATTCAGCTCCTCTTGAGCCCTCAGAATCCTTTCATTCTCTCATTTTACAGACTCTATTTCAGATTTTAGGTCTTTTATAGTTTCTAATAGTTCTGAGGAATTGGTAGTTAAGTCCTTTGGTGTAGGATCTCTTGTTAAGTTTCCTGGTTCAGTAACTAGAGATTCCTCCTCTGCATATTCTTCCAGCCTTTCCATACATGTTTGTTAAACTTCATAAAACAATTTCTCTGTTGAATAACATTTAAAAAAAAATACATCAGCATAATAATTCAATTTCATGTTTCCTAAAAGCTAGTTGGGCTTCATCAAAACCCAGTGTTTGAACCTTGTGCTATGATACCAAATGTTAAAACCCCAAATTTTCACAAAAATTTAAAATTTTGAGATAACATAAAATGTTAAAACTGCGGTTTACTAACAGCTAAAGGTTAGCAATAAAAGAAACAGTTAAAAGATTAGTATTACATAATCTCAATTATGTTAACTCAGCAGTTTCCTTTTTGTAAAAAAATTAAGTTTAACTTGTGCTTTGTTTTTATTTTAGTTTATAGATGAGTTTTCTTTATGACAAGTAGGTGAAACTGTCTTTGAAATTCTGGGCTTACTTAGCATTTATGCTAATGCAGAAAGATTACTTGTTCTTACAGATTTATAAGTATGAATGATCGAGCAACGTTTTTAATTTCATAAAGTATCAAGTAGTATTTCTATTTGCAAGTAATAAGCTTAGTAAATAAGCTACTATATTCCAAACAACTTCCATGAGGTAAAACAATTTGTTTTCTTCAGTTGTTCTTGTAAGCGAAGTTCAGAAGATTGAGTTTCTTTCTTTATTGTAGTGACAATAAAATACTTTCTGTGGCTCTAAACTTGTAATCTTAGTTGATTGATAACTTCTACTTTAATAAGCATAACTTGCAACATTATACTGATTGTACTTTGGGTTATTATACATTATCATACCACTTATTTGAATATCGAGCTGTTCAATATTTATCTTCTGTAGGGAAACTTATAACCTGCAACTTTTGACAGTTAAGTTAATTAGTGTGACAACGATAGTGTCTTTTCATAATAAAACGTTGTTGTCTACATCTCTTAAATCTATGTCAAACCATGAGGTTCTTTGGATTATAGACTCGAGTAGGATCAAACCATTTTAATTCTTATTACACTATAATACTTTCCTTGTATTAAGTTATTGTCTACCAACAGTTCTCAGGTCGATGTTTCTATAAATATCAACCTCTTATTCTATGCTAAACGTCAGTTATTTTGTGTAAGCATAAAATCATTCTACAAGTATAAAGACATGGTAAATTACCAGCAAAATGCCATGTTGAGAAACAACCAATGACTATTAAAGTCTAATCCGAAATAGACTATGTAAAAAAGTTTTGTATCTAATCTTTTACCATACTAGCCATCTTTATCGTTTATTTCCAATCAATGTTGGTTATATATATATATATATATATATAACCATAGTTTGAAGTTCCTAAACAAGTCTAAACAACATTGATCCTATAAAAAATTTATGATTCTAAACTTTAATGTGCTAATCAACTTTTATCATATTCTCCACTAGATTTGTGTGTTTAGAGGAGTCTAGTCTTGCATTGATCATAATATATATAGTTGTTCTATGCTTTTACACCTTTCAACTTGGACTTTACATTAAACAAATAGTTATTATATTTCAACGTGGATTAACATGGCAATCATAATGTTCACATTATAATATTGAAATTTGTAAATGATTTGATGCATCACTTCCACCCAAACCGATTTGTTTAAGAGGAAAGGGTTTGTTTTATAAATCAAATATAAACAATCATAATAGTTTCGAACTATATGATTACTATATCTTCGAATTATCAACAATCCGAGGTTTGTTGATATCTAATGCCCAAACAACATTATGTTACACATGTATTATGTGAACGATGAACTTTATAAATGAATGATCAATAAATTTCCTGCATTATTTGTTCACGTATCATTGTAAAAATAATTGTAAATTATTGGCATGCAGGAGACTATAGAGCTCGACCCATGCATTGCTTAATTTTTCTAGTGGCACGTGGACTTCTCATGTCCGTGCATTAGAGATATATATTCTTTGTAACCCTACTCTTTGTCATCTCCCTTCGTAGTTCTCGGGCCTTCGGGCTGCTCTGCAACCATTCTCATGGTGGCCATGTTACCCTTTTGGTTGCTAGTTGTGCTCCGAGTCTTGGTTTAAGTCATTTCAGCCTCCATCATTCGGTCTCAAAACTCTTTCTGTGTACTGTGAGTCTTATCTCTGTAAGGTTTTGTTGAGATTCGTAGCAAAAGGCTTGCGGCCTATATGTGGCTCCTTGCTTGTTCATCTGTGGCCTATCATTACAGAGATAAGTTAAGGTTTTCTTGCTGTTGGTTTAAGAACTGCCCTCGTCGTAGGGTTTGAGAGTTTTCGTGAGAGCTGTTGAAGTTGGTGACAACTCCAGTTTCGTCGTTTAACTCTTTCGTGGCCTTGCCTAGGCTCGTTCTTGCATCTGCTGTCAGTGTGGCTTGTACATGAGTCCTCGTCATCTCTCTCACTGCGAGTATGAAGGTTTGGCTTCTCGTTACACTGGTTGTGGTGCTTTTGTTCCTTCGTGGCTCCATAACCTTAACTTCCAGGTAAAGTAAACATTTTAAAGATTTTCTAAAACTATATATTTTTTTCAGTATATAGTTCTGAAAGCTAGTTTTTAACTGAACTTTGATTTTCATTATGCAGGTGACAGTTCGCAACCCTTAGCAGAAAACACTTCACAAAGGACCAACGCTCTGGCTACAGGTAATCCCTAGTTAACAAATGGCATTCCCTGCTTGTGCAGTTCTTAGGGGACAGTTTCCAGTTGGAAAGTTATGGCATGGTTGTTACCCAGTCTTGGGTTAATGTTCTTCAGTTTACTAGTTTGGTTTTTGTTAAAACCCTTTCTTTCAAGAGGGTAGCTCCGGCTCAAGCCGTGACTTGTAAATGTTTGTTTCTCATTTTTGTACAATGTTATGTTTAAAGCCTCTATGACCTATCAAGCCATACACAGTTTCATTTAAAGCATAGAGGTTTTCCTTTTGAGCTCGAACTCAGTTTATGTTTAAGCTCCTATGGTGACTTTGTAAACTAAGGTTTTTATCCTTATTCACCTATGTAATAGAAATTTTGTAGTATATTAACTATTTTGCATTAATAATATTGTTAATGGCTTTAAAACTGTTATTCCATCATATTATAATTATTTACTTACAGGCTCAGATATTCGAGCTAGGGTTTCCTGTAGGTAACCCTTGTGTAAATTCTTCAATTTGTTCTCTAAGCTTTAGTTACTTAGTTTAATTGATTTAATTATTGTTACATGTATATAATGTAAACTTCCAGTTATATTATTATGGTTGTCTTTTCACTATCCTTAAAGGACTATAATAATCTATAACAGTTTAGTTGTTTAATAATAAATAATCTAAATACTTGGATTATCGCTTAAATGATTGTCATTTACATGTATGGTTTGTTATTAGGGTTTCGACCTTGTACTTTATTTTACAAGTAAATCTTGTTTGTATAAGTTAAAAGAATTAGTTTTTTTTACCAATAAACATTTCTTAAATGTTAGTCATCATTATATTCTAGCTGTTTTTATTAAATAAAATACATATAGGGTTATTAAAGTTCTTTGATAAGATGTACAATACTCTGTACTTAGTTTGTTCTTTAGAATTTAATTATGATAATCATGCCCTACTTGATGTTCGAATATTTGTAGATATAGTTAGTTACTATTAACAGTAAATAAACTAAGTATACCATATTTAAATCTTTTCTTAGCAGAATAAAATAAAGTGGCTTGTCTAAGTTATTTCTACTGCTTCTGCTACAGGTTAATAACATAATTTCAAGGATAAGTATATATATATCACAGTTTACCCTTATGTATATTTTGATTTTAATCACAAAATAAAGTACTGTGTAAGAATAATAACTTATCTACTTGAATGACTTATTAATAAAATAAACCTGCTACCTGTAAAGTATTATGACTATTTCTTTTTTAGCATACTTACATCAACAAACTGGTTAAACAATAAACATAACTAAACAGGTTAATGTTCTTTTCTGATAACAAGCTACATACAGAAATAGATTACTCTGATATTATGAAATGCATAATGCATCTATTCATTTCAGATTCCTATCATATCCTTCATCTATTTTAATTCACTGACTGTGTTGGAGTACAGTCTGGTCCTTCCAGATGTGGAAAAACGTAGGTTAGGATTATTTTTCATCTATTACAAGTTCATTCTTTCAAATAACTAAAAGATTATTAACTCTAACAGTTTACAACTAAACATTTAACATTCATTAATCAGGCAGACTCACATTTAAACATTTAACATAACAATCAGATTCACTTTTTATCATTTAACACAGTAAAACAAAAATATTGTAGAACTTGATTAAGCTGGACAACAACAGCGTTAGGAGGCCATTCCTCCCTACCAACTCCTAGAGAGCACTCAAACAACGTCTCCTTAGGACCCCCGAGCCTATTCCTGGTCTCCTTGGTTGAGAACTGGTGGAGCAAGCAAACAATAAACTAGTCCAATGACTCCATAATGATTTTGCACACAGCAGTAAGATGCTTCAACTGAAAAGTTGCACTAGATCACTCAGTAGTTTAACCCCTCAAACTCTTTCCACAAATTCCCTTGTCATTGAGTTCTCTGAAGTTCATTCACCTAAATGATCACTTCTCTAGAATGAGTAGCCTCAGCTCTCTTCAATGGACATTTTTATAAGATTGCTAGGTCTTTTGGGTCAGTTTGTCATTAATTGAGCCACCTGCTCTGATCCCACTTTCTTGGAGGATAATGACCCCAAATGTAGGGAGGTTGCCACCTGCAATAGTTGGAAGTGTTTGAGGAAGTTGCCACATGTTTGTTTGCTCTCCCCCCAGTCTCCTCCACCAACTTGACCAGTAAACACTCTTTTAATAGCTCTCCTAAGCTGTTGTCTCCACTTTTCTTTATTTATAATTAAAATATTCAGAAATACATTCAACATCCTTGACTCTGCTAAGTCATCAATTACAACTTAGCATAAAATTTAACATAATGTCTTTAAATAAAATCAAATAAGATAATATTATTTTTACAAAATTGGGGCATGTGACAGGTTATGCACACTTGGACCCATTTTATGGGATTTTGTTGAACTTTGGATGCATTTTTCAATCAATGGTACCAAACACACAATATGGGGCTTAAAACCAGGGTCTCTCAGCCTCATCAATTCGCATCGAATGGAAAATATTCTTAAGAAAAGTTCACATGGTGTCATTGCTCAGATCCATTTCATTCAGATGCAACCTTCAACAGTCTCAACTACTCCATTGGATCTCCAACAAATTGTGGATCGATATGCATGTGTGCTTGTTGAGCCAATGGGATTTCCACCTTCCTAACCGGAGGACCATTGTATTATGCTCCTTCCTGGAAGTTTCCCTCCCAACATTAGGCCCTATCGCTACCCGTTTCACCACAAGACATAAATTGAGATGCTTGTTCGCGACTTACTGAAGCAAGGTGTTATTCTCCCTAGCACTAGTTCCTTCTCTTCACTAGTCCTTCTAGTCCGAAAAAAAGATGGGTCATGGCACCTTTACATCGACTTTCGAGCACTTAATCACATCACAATCAAGGATAAGTTTCCAATTCCCATTGTTGATGTTTGGATGAGCTCCATGGTGCTCATTTTTTCTCCAAGTTGGATCTTCATTATGGGTATCACCAAATTCGGGTCCATGCGGATGATATCCCTAAAACAACTTTTCACACACATGATGGCCATTATGAATTTTTGGACATTCCATTCGGCCTCACAAATGCTTATTCCACGTTCCAGGCATTGATGAATAAAATATTTTGGCCCTACTTGAGAAACTTCATTATGGTCTTCTTTGATGATATCCTCATCTATAGTAAAACCTGGGCTGAGCATCTCCAACATCTGGATTTGGTACTGCAACTTTTTTGTGATCATCATCTCTGTGCCAAACAATCTAAATGTGTTTTTAGGAAGAAGGAAGTAGAGTATCTCGGGCATATTGTTTCAACACAAGGGGTTCGTGTCAATCCTGCCAAAATAGATGCCATGAAAAATTGGCCACATCCTTAGACCTTGAAGAGCCTTCGTGGGTTTTTGGGACTTACTGGCTACTACCGCAAGTTTGTTAAGTATTATGGGAATATTGAAGCTCCATTAACAGCCCTACTGAAAAAGGATGCTTTTTCATGGACAACTGCTGCTGAGTGTGCATCTGAGAAATTGAAACAAGCTATGTGCACCACACCTGTTCTAGCTATGCCTGATTTTTCCAAGCCCTTCACTATTAAGAGTGATCCTTGTGACAATGGACTTGGTGCTGTCCTCCTCCAAGGCGAACATCCCATTGCGTTTACCAGTAAATCCCTGGCTGGTAAGAATTTAGACACCTCTACATATGAGAAGGAAATGATGGCTATTTTGCATGTCGTATAGAAGTGGCATCCATACCTCTTAGGGAATCATTTTTGCATCAAGACTGATCACCATAGTCTGAAATATTTCCTGGAACAACGAGTCTCAACCCCAACACAACAAAAATGGGTTAGCAAACTCATGGGTTATGACTATGAGATCACTTACAAGAAGGGTAAGGACAATATTGTGGCAGATGCTCTTTCACGCACATATGATTACCATGCTTCGTTTTTGGTTATTTCTATGCCTATTCCAAATTGGTTACAATCTATTTAGCAAGGCTATGTCAATGACTCTTCCTTATCTCAAATCATCCAACATTTGGCTAGTAATCCTTCTCTTGTCCCGCATTACTCTTGGGATGGTTCTTCTCTGAGATACAAGGGTTTCTTGGTGCTTCTCCGGAGCAGAGATCTTCACTAGGCTATCTTCTATGAACTCCATGCTTCTCCAACGACAGGGCACTTTGGGTTCCTCAAAACATATGAGTGGGCACGATGTAACTTCTTTTGGAAGGAATATAAATTTGAAATTCAACAGATGGTTGTCGAATGTGATACCTGCCAGTGCCACAAGGGTGAAACTACACTCCTCCCCGGCTTGCTCGAACCCTTGCCCATCCCTACAAGGATTTGGACAGATATTTCAATGGATTTCATCGAAGGGCTCCCTAAATCTAGAGGGAAGACCGTAATCTTGGTTGTGGTTGATCGGCTCTCCAAATATAGTCATTTTTGTGCTCTCAGCCATCCATATACTGCCTCCTCAGTCGCACAAATTTTCATGGACTAGATATTCCGTCATCATGGCATCCCTTCTTCCATTGTCTCAGACCGTGACGCAACTTTCACAAGTCATTTTTGGACCGAACTCTTTCGCCTCACTGGAACCAAACTCAAAATGAGTTCAGGATATCACCCACAAACAGATGGTCAAACTGAAGTCACCAACAAATGGTTGGAAACTTATCTTCATTGCTTCACCTCTAAACAACAACATCAATGGGAAAAGTGGCTCCCTCTCGCTGAATGGTGGTACAATACTTCCTACCATATTGCATCTAAATGACTCCATATGAAGTTGTTTATGGGCACCCACCCCCAGTGCTCCTTCCATACACCCCCCATAGTTCACTAGTTTAGGAAGTTGACATGGTTCTTCGAAAGCATGATCAAATTCTCCACCTTCTGCCAAAGAATTTTCACATGGCAAGAAATCGCATGAAGCAGCAAGCCAATCAACACCGTTCTGAGCGCACCTTTCAAGTTGGTGATATGGTTTTTCTTCGTCTACAGTCTTATAAGCAATCCTCCCTGAAACTCAAAGGGCATTAGAAGCTGGCTCCAAAGTTCTATGGGCCATATAAAGTTCTTCAGAAGATTGGGTCTGTTGCTTATAAATTGGAACTTCCTCCTTCTTCTCGCATTCTCCCAGTCTTTCATGTCTCTTGTCTCAAGAAAGTGATTGGTACCAACATCAGAGCACAAACTGTTTTACCAGAGCTGGATGCAGAAGGATCCATCATTTTAGAACCAGAGGCCATCCTCAATAAGCACACTCGTCAGCTTCGCTCTCAGTCCATATCAGAGGTCTTAATTTAGTGGCACGACATGCAACCCGACGATGCTAGATGGGAACCACTCCTTCAGATTCAACAGCAGTTTCCACATGTAAAGCTTTGAGGACAAAGCTTTTTCTAAGAGGGAGGGGATGTTAAGAACCCGTGTCAACCCCACTCTTTATTTTTCTAGTATATTTTGTCGGATGCATATGCTTTGTAAGTCATCCCATTAGTATGTTGTATTATCCCACATTCATGGGGAGTAAGTAATAGTTGTTAAGTCGTCCAATTAATATGTTGCATTATCCCACATTCATGGGGAGTAATAGTTGTTTAGATTAGACTTAGTATATAAGTATGTGTTGAAGCTAATGAAAGCATCGAAGAGTTATTTTGTATTGAGCTTGCTCAAAGGAGGTTTCGCCCTCGAAGTGGCCTGTGATTAATAAAATCTCTTCCATGATCCATAATTTATGTTATATCGTGCATTCTTATTGTTTATTGTAGGAGGTTCTCCACAATAAAACAAATGTATTTATAAGTTCAAACACAGTCAAGTGTTACTCTTTCATTAATGTTAATTATGCTTGCCAAACAATCGTGGATTTATTTTTCCATCTGCCATCAGAGTGGCACAGTGGAAGTGTGGTGGGACCATAACCCATAGGTCCCAGGATCGAAACTTGGCTCTGATATTTGAATCAAATGTGGCTTCTATTTTTTAAAAACTATACAATGTATGTACATCCATAATTGATCTGAACTGGATTGTGGCTTCTATTTTATAAATTTGTCCACTCCATTTCCATAAAAATAGGAATTGGTGGACAAAGTGATGGTTTATTCTATAAAGTAATTATTGAAGTTGTGGTGTTTGAGGATGGAGATCGTATATTCTCCCTCATCAAAATGGAGGGACAAACTCATGGAATACCCTCCTTTAACCTCCAACCTTGTGGTTAACTACTAGAGTCTCCGATTTTTGTTGTTCTTTTGATTCAATTTTGGTTGTGTTTTCCTTGTTGATTGGTTGTGGAAGAAATTTATACAAGAAGATTGTAGAACTAGGAGATGATAAAGAGGAGAATTTGCAGAGAGAAGAAATTTTGTGACAGAGAATGGTAAAGAGAGGAGGTGAAAGCAATTCCTTTTAGAAGAAACCACCTAACACCATGAAAAGTAGAAATTGGAGATAATCTTGCAGAGTTGCTGCAAACTTTGACAACAAGATTGGATTCCATGGAGACTGTGTAATGAAGAGGAATGGCTACAAAACCTAAATAAGGAAAGTAATGAATAGAGTACGTGATTTCACACTAGACCTTTGGCTTGCATTTGCACCAGAGAAAAGAGTAATTCAAGCAATTACAAATTTAGAAGTAAGATTAAGGTTGGACACACTGCATATTCTGGAAAACTAAATCCAAAGGAACTAATTGATTGGATCAGAGAAATATTTTTTTTCAAACTTTGAACAAACTGGATATCCCAAAAGAGTCAAATTTGTTTGCACGAAATTAACAGGTCTTTCCCTGTAACTATGTTGGGATATCGACAATTATAAAGGCAACTAAATGGAAAGGAGAAAATTCAAAGACAGGATCAGATGCTAGGGAAAATTACATAACCGTCACAAAAAATTTAAATTAAAACTAGAGAGAAATTTCCTTTTAATCTTAGACAAAGAGGAAGGATTTTTAAAGAGTAGTCAGTTTTATCACGAAAAAGTATAATTGAGTGTGTTGAATCCATTTCCAATTTTAATGGTGGTTTGAGATTTAATATACACGATGAAGTAATTTGGTGAATGTTTGATCAATGTTGGAGTCTTACCAATTGGCTTTAAGCGTTTTAGAGAAATTGTCCATGAAGAAGGGTTGAACAATCTAGTGGAAAAAGATAAAAAGAGGTTAACGAAATTTCTAAATATTAGAATTTTAGTGGTTGTTATGATTCCAACAAAGGACATGGATATGGTTGTGGTAGAGGAAGATTCAAGGGCACATGTTTTAAGTGTAAAGCACAAGCAAAAAAATCAAGCAAATGTCTAGGGATTGTGAATGAAGGAAGAAGACAAGAAGCTAAAACTCTTTGGGAATCAAGAAATACCATTAATGATGGAAAATGAAGTGTTGAAGTTCATCAAGAACATGATAATCTCATGTTTTTGAGAGTTTTGTTGAAACCAAATATGCATGAAAGATAAAGATTGAGAGCTTTGTTGAAAAGACATAGATCCTTCCTTAAGATAAGACCATCTTCAAAACCATTTGTAAAGAGGATGGAGGTAAATCATGTTTTTCTTTGATTGTTGATAGTGTTTATAGTGAAGTAATTAAGAAGGTAAATTTGAAATGCATACCTGCAAAGAGGACATCCAAAAACAATGTTAGAGCAATGTCTTATTGGTTTTTATATTGGGAATTATTATGATTAGGTTATTTATGATGTGATCCATGAATGCTTGCAACAATTTGTTAGGAAGACCTTAACAATTTGATAGGAATACTGCTCATGGTGAGAAGGAAAACACCTATCAAAGTGAGTCATCAAATGGTGAGAAGAAATTTATGAAGGGTTTGGTTAGACAAAAAGCACATGCTGAGGGTTCTATGATGGAAGGATAAATGGTATACCAAAACATGTTGTATATTAGTGAATATCTTCCTAATTTAGCATCAAAGCTCAATTTACGTGGCATTTGTGATCCAGAATCCAATAACAATTTTGAAGGGGAGTACCTAAAGGGGAAAGGTAGATCGAGGAAGGTGAAAGGTAATTATTAGCTAGTAGATATTAATTAATATAATACATTTGACTGTAGATTTTTATGTATATATATCATACATATTCTATTTTATATTCAATATATTGCATCAATTAAGAATGTATACTTTGTTAAGTGTATACATTTGTATTGAATTTTAATTATTATTGTCATCTAGTTGGTCGAGAGTGGGATGCACTTATATATTATTAATATGTTTTACTCTACAAAATAGTAAAAAGTGTTTTTCATATTTTTATATAGTAATTTTAAAATAAAATATAAATATTCAAAATCTTAAAAATAAAGACTCTTAAGCCACTTTTTTATATATTAGTTTGAAAAATTTTCCTCACAAATAAAAACATGGGAACACGATCATACACAGTAATTACATCAATTATCAATTACAACCACACTTATCAATATTAAATATACACAGTAAGTACCAATTACCCCAATTATCAATTACAACAACAATTATTAATATTAAATATACACAGTAATTACCATACATAGTTTATTGTAATTGTTAGTATTAAGTATATGTACAGTAGTTATAATACAAATATTTATGGTTTTATTTTTAATTTGTGAGAGAATAAAATTGTGTCTGATTGCATATTTTGAATGTTATCGTAGTTTTTTAACTTTGATGTCAGATTTAGATTACAAATTGTATAATCAAAATGCAACAAGGGTGCTTTTCATTGAAATTAAATAATTACGATCAATTTGCAATTTTCATGGATTTAATGATAAATTGAATCCAATGAAATACAAATCATTGACCTAAAATAACGTCGTAAGTGAAGAGAAGAAAGGCCAAAACGCACTTATCTCCCACCAGTAAAATGTTCCTGTTACTGAATGGACACCATCATTCCCACAACTTAAATCGAAAATTAAGTGCGGAAACAAAACATTTGACAGAGAATTTATAACAGTTCATATTAAGTTGAGGGATTCGATCGTATAATAACAACTGTCAAAATGTGCCCATGGCATTAATAAAGAATGACCAGGTACCTTTTTTGTACACAGTAAAAATAATGTATGGATTAGAGGAAGAAACCGGAGAAACCAATACTGTGGTTTCTCCAGCTTCTTCCTCTAAAACCCAATACTGTGGTTTCTTCGGTTTCTTCTTCTAAAACCTACCACCACAGAAACTTAGCAACAGAAATGTATGGAGTATTTAAGAACGACATGAGAAAGGAGAAACATAAGAATGGTTGGGGATATTCAATGGACAATTAGGAGATCAACTTTTTTTATTGGGTTCTTGACAAAAGGAGTCTGAGAAAGCTTGGTTCTCTTCCAATCACAAAAGATGAAAGAATTAGAAAAAAAATATATTGCAGATTCATCTTTAGCCACATATTTTGGAAGTAAGAAGCGAGGTATCCTGGGGGCTTTCATAGATACTAATTTGGAAAAGTTGTCTGCATTTTCGTTGCTAGAGACTCCTGAGTGCACCTTCACCTTGTGAATATGCACCTCTGTCAACCTATCCTCATTTTTTTATCTCTTTTAATATTTTCTCAGCAAAAGCTTTGGCGTTGTTGTCACCTGGTAATGGGTTCTCGCCATTTAGGAGGACTTGTAATTGCGTCAACGCATTCTTGATGTTCGAGAAGATGTCCACCTAATCGCACACTTTATGATTCTCCTTCACATAGATGACAAATTCCAAAATTGATTTCAGTTCCAGTACTAAAATTTTATTTTTGTGGTCTACATAGAGGCAAGATTTGGCCATGATTATTTTCAGTCCTTCCGAATAAACCCCGCACCCTCCTTGGTTGGTGTTAGCATTCAAACTACCGTCTTTGCATATGCTGTTATGATCATTTTTACTCACACAATTGCCAGTTTCTTTGAATTTTTTTGTCACATACTTCAAGAGTTCTTTTCCTTTGCAAATATGAAGAAATCCCATTTATCCTGCTTTGCTACAACAACCTTCTATCTATTGGGTGCTTCCTTTCAAGCCAAGCGCATCCCTGCCCATACCCCTAATTCCAAGCTCTATTAACTATTTTCCCGGCTCTCTATTTCCTTCGAATGCCTTAGTCTTGAAAATTGATGGCTTAGTCTTGAAAACAACATGTCAATCTCTGGCATAAGAAAGAAAGCCCGCGAAATGCCTCTCTCAACCTCAATCTCAGTCATTTGATGAAATCGCATGAATTTAATTCAAACTCGCACGGTACTCTCCCTCCTAGTACTATGGCAGGCTTGGTAACCAAGTTTTTTGAAAGTTCGGTGAAAGTGCGATGTGGTAACTCGTAGAAAACTACCAGTGTTCTAATCATTGAAATTTATAAATTTGAAAACTATGAGTGTTCTCATCATGTCTGTGTGTGCTTATGATATCCTATCTAAAATCTTTGTCCAGGCTTTTGAAACAAGAATGATCGATTGTAAGTACATCTGAATTTATGAGCCCTTGCCTATGCGTACGTTGTTAACGAAACATATGCTACAAATACTATTAAAGCCAACAAATAGATTTCCATTCATTACAAATTGTTAGCCTATACATGGAGGGTGTTGGAAAGTGAAAAGTTGGATGAGAAAGATGCATGGGGTGATGGCATTTGCCACCAAAACTTTGGTTTGGGGGAACTCAAGTTGTCGACTAACTTGGTGAGACAAAAGAGTACGAGTAAGAGTTTTTTGGTGAGGCAGAAGAGTAAGAGTTTTTCTTTATTGTTTTTATGGAGTCTTGTTAGGTAAAGATATAACTTATAGGTTTTATATGTTTATTGGACAAAATAGATATTATGTATATTTTATGGAGGATGGTTTTGGATCAATTTTCTATAATTTAGTCCAAAGTATATATGTAAAAAAACATTTATAATTTCTTTTTACATATAAACTATATCATCTAAATCTTATAATCTCTAAAAAGGCAATGTATTTTATAAATATTCTGTAGTTTTTTATGTGAATATATATACAAATAATATGAATGAATGTAATATGAATATTTACATTTCCATCATAGAAGATTTATATGAGATCTCTAAACATTAATAAAATTTGGCATTACATCATAAAAATTATGAGTTCATAATCATTTCTTACAAAATAAAAATTATAACTTCCTAATCCTTTCATACAAAATAAATTATGAAAAAAGCTAATTGATCAATATAATGTGACTAATGATTAATACGATGAAATGTGTTTTATGATAATAAGTGACACATGCCATTAACACCTCATGCTCATCTTTTCTTGTAAATGGTATCATATTTATAATACTAATTAATGTGAAAATAACATATAATTGTGCCAATCTCTCTAGATTGAGGAAGGATCAATGGTATATCCAACATGATACCATCACACTATATTCTATGGATAAATATTAGCTATCCATTCAACTATACGTGTCTTTCATGGAAAAAATCAATCAATTTTTTTAGTAGTTTATTTATGTATATCTCGTAGCCTTCCTCTTGTATCATCTACAATGTCATTGTGGGCATATAGGATCCTATGTTTATGCCATTATGCCACAAACTCAAAGGTTTACAATCTTGATATAAAAAATAATAAACAATCAGGAACAATTTATTTTCCTCCATGTTAATCTTTTATATTTATGTAGATATAAACTTTAATATATTACAAGTAAAAAAGGTTCATCATTGAAAATTATATACAAGTGTCATTTTTAATAGATATTTTTTTTGAAATAAAAGAGGTTTTGGGAATTATGAACATGTTCAACGCTATAGGATCACCGAAAAGATCATTAAAGTCGACTTCTGAGGTTGAGTAGACCCATCTAGGAAGCGACCATGTTAATGACCCAACTGAAGCAACATGAGTAGAGTAGGGGAAAGCAACATGAGTAGGGGGAAGTGGATTTTCATCCTCACTTTCATCATTTGAAGAAAAAATCAAAGTGAAATTACAAGAAGAGAAGTTGATAATAGAAGATGACACAATTACTAAAGATGGATTGCAGCTCAAAGATGGCATAGACGATGAATTAGACTTGCACGGCAAGATATTTTCATCAAATTTAACATATTTTCTAATAATAATGTAATTGGATTTATGTTAAAGAAGCCTATAACCTTTTACATCTTCATAATATCCACCAAATAAGCACTTCTCACTCTTAGTATGTAATGCTTTCCGTTTTTATTTGGGAATGTGAGTTGATGCTTCACTACCAAAGAAACAAAAGTGGATTATATCAAGTTTAATTTTACTCAATGTTCCTTCTAGTGTTATATCTTTTAGATCCTTTATGGAAGTGCAATTGACTATGTAATTGGCACAATTAATGGCTTCCACTAAAAAGGGACTTAATTACTTAGACTGGATCATACAATTTTCCAGTTTCTTTAATGTGTGATTCTTTTTATGAGCAACACCATTTTGTTTGTGGTTTGTATGGAACAATATGTAGCATCTGGATGTCCTGTGTAGTGCATAAGTTTATAAATTTATTGTTTACATAGTCGTGTCCACTAAAGGTTCTTAACTTATGTATTTGATGTCCAATTTTGTTTTCTACAATGGCCTTGTAAACCAAAAACACCTCAAAACATCACTCTTTAGAAAGTAAACGCTAGTGCATTTGGAGAAGTTATTAATGAAGGTTAAGAAGTAATTGAATCCAAAGAAAGAGGCAGAAGGAAGAGGACTACACAAATTGTTATTCATGAATAAGCTGCAAAGGGGCCAAGGCATGTTTTCCAAAACTACTCCAATGATATTTTTTGAGAACACACCTAGGGAAAAATCCATATCTGTAAAAAATTAGGGAAATGCTAGTCACCATTTTCTAATTATATACTAGTTGTTGCAATGATTGATAATTTAAATGACCAAATCACTCATGCCAAATTTTTCTTAAGTCATATGATGAGATCCTCTAAAATCAGATACAGTGTCACTCCATGATTCATGAGGTTGGCAAGTGTTAGGAAGTTAAAGATACAGTGATTTACCAGGAGGCGTGAGGCTTCGTGAATAGTATTTTCGAAGCCCAAATTTGGGTTTGATATGCCTAGGCATTGGGTCGTGTATTTATATTTTGACCCGAGCTTTGTGTTCGAGTACATAGGGTACTCCCAAAAGACCAAACACCTTGAGCAACCGCTTCACACAAATAGATCACAGATCAACACACCGATGTTTGTCACATGGTTAAAACCCTCGAGAGGGAAACAGTCCATGGCCCCAGCCAAATAGCTACTTGGAGCAATTTATTATGCAAAAGAAAGAAAGTTACATGAGCTTCTCATAATCAATCAACTAACCAAGGACCCTCTATGCTCTTTAAATATAGATCATAGACCAATCGAGTGTTAAGCCACGGATCAATGGTAGGTATGATCTATAAGAGAAGTTGAACCGTCGGATTAGAATATTTACAAATGCATACAAATGCATACTAAAGAAACACACTTTTACCTAACGGATATATTACACAAGTTGATCTTAACTAACTCCTAACTGTCTAAATATCCTAACATCCCCCCTTAAGAACAACTTGGGATAGGATTGAAGGATTTACAAAAGTGACACTATTAGGAGAAGGAAGGAGGCATTAGAGCCTATCCCCCCTTAAGGACACATTCCTGAACTCCTAACATAGACCGAAGTTTAGAAAAAATCGCTTCTGTAAGAGACTTGGTGAAGATGTCTACAACTTGATCATCTGTAGGGCAATAGAGAACTTCAATAACACTATCATGGACAAGATTTCTGATGAAGTGCATGTGTAGCTCAATGTGTTTGCTGCGTTGATGTAGAACTGGATCTTTGGCAAGCTTGATGGCACTTTTATTGTCGCACCAAAATGGAGTAGGCTGCTGTTGCTCGAATCCAAACTTTGAAAGGATTTGTTGAAGCCATAAAGCTTCCTGACTGGCATTAACTATGGCTTGATATTCTGCTTCTGCTAAAGAAAGAGCAAGAGCTTGTTGTTTCTTACAAGCCCAAGTGACAGGTCCAGATCCCAAACTGAAAACATAACCTGCAGTAGAATTTCGATCATCAGGATCGTCAGCCCAATCTGAATTAGTGAAACCAACCAACAAAGGTTTCCCCCCTGTACTATAATGAATCCCAAATTGAATTGTACCTCGAATATATCGAAGTATTCTTTTTGCTACTTTCCAGTGACTTTCATGAGGAGTTTGCATATAACGGGCAACATGACCAACGACAAAGGAAAGGTCAGGATGAGAATGAGTCAAGTATAAAAGACTACCAACAAGCTAATGATACAAGGTGGCATCTACTTCAGGGGAAGTACAAGTGGAAAAATGTTTGACTCCAAACTGGAAGGGAGAAGGGGATGGTTTACAATATTCCATGTGGAAGCGACGAAGAAGGTCACAAGCATACTTAGACTGGGAAAGAAAGATTCCTTCTTTGGTTTGCAAGACTTGGAGACCAAGAAAATAATGCAAATGTCCTAAGTCTGACATTTCAAAATGTTGCTTAAGACTGGATTTCACATGGGTTATAAGTTTAGGTTCACTACCAGTAAGGATAAGATCATCAACATAAAGAACAAGTACGATGAGATGGTTTCCTACTTTCTTGGTATAAACATTGGGGTCAGAATGGCATCTAGAAAAACCAGTGTCAAGGAGAAAGCTATCCATTTTGGAATATCAAGCTCTAGGAGCTTGCTTAAGGCCATATAAGGATTTCTTAAGGAGACAAACAAGGCTAGAGTTATTCTGAACATATCCAGGAGGTTGTTCCATGTAAATTTCCTCATGTAAATCACCATGTAAGAAGGCAGACTTGACATCCATTTGATGGACTTCCCAGTTATGTAAGGATGCAAGGGAAAGAACAAGGTGGATGGAGTTCATTTTTGCTACAGGGGCAAAGGTTTCATTGTAGTCAATCCCTTCAACTTGGGAAAAACATTTGGAAACTAACCTTGCCTTAAGTCTTTCAACACTTTCATCTAATGCATACTTAGTTCTGTAGACCCATTTACATCTGACAAGTTTTCTTCCTTTTGGAAGAGGAACAAGATCCCAAGTATCATTTGCCATTAAGGAACGATATTATTCATCCATAGCTACATCCCAATCTGGATTTTCTGAAGCTTCTGCAAAAGTTTCTAGATCATGATTCTCGGAAACTTGAGCCAAAAGGGAAGAGGCTTGCTGAAACTGAGAACGTGTTCGACATTGATCTCTAAGATCATCGGCAAGATCACCAACTGCTCCACATGTTGAATGGACCCATCGAGGAGGCATTAGTGCTAGAGCAATTGGAGGAACATGAGTAGGCGGAGGTGGATTTTCATCCTCACTGTCATCATCAAAAACTGAATTTGGAAACCTGTCAAGGAAGCTGGAAGAAGAAGAAGAAGAAAACACAATTGTCAAATCAGGCTCGCAGGCAACAGATGGCACACCCGCCAAGTTAGGCTCGCAGGCCAAGAGATTTTCATCAAATTTAACATCTCTTCCAATGATTACATCATGTGAATGGGGCTAAAGAAGTCTATAAACTTTTACATCTTCTGAATATCCAACAAATATGCACTTTTCACTTTCAGGTTGTAATGCTTTTCGTTTTTCATCCGAAATGTGAGCCCATGCTTCACAACCAAACACACAAAAGTGACTTACATCTGGTTTAATTTTACTCCATGCTTCTTCTGGTGTTATACCTTGTAAAACTTTAGTGGGTGTGCGATTAACTATGTAATTTGCACAATTTATGGCCTCGGCCCAATATTGAAGACTTAGTCCCTTAGATTGGATCATACAATTAGTCATTTCTTTTAAAGTGTGGTTCTTCCGTTCAGCTACACCATTTTGCTATGGTGTATATGGAACAGTGTGTTGTTGTTGGATTCCTTGTTCAGTGCAGAAAGTAGTGAACTTGTTGTTAACATATTCTCCTCCATTGTTAGATCTTAACTTAATAATTTGATGACCAGATTGTTTTTCAACAATGGCCTTGTAGGCCAAGAACATGTTAAATACTTCTCTCTTAAGTTTTAGGAAGTAAACCCAAGTGCGTCTGGAGTAGTCATCAATGAAAGTTAAGAAATATTTGAAACCAGAAAAGGATGCAGATGGAAGAGGACCACAAAAGTCACTATGCACAAGCTCCAAAGGAACCAAGGCGTGCCAAGAAGCACATTTGTCAAAACTGTCCCGATGATGTTTTCCGAGTACACAACTGGAACAAACACCATCCTTGCAAAATACCATCGGAAGACTAGTCACCATACTGTATTTACATAGTTGTTGCAATGAGTAATAATTTAAGTGACCAAATCGCTCATGCCAAAGTTTGCTCAAGTTATCACTATGAGCAACAAAAACTGAAGGAAAAGTTGATGACCCAAAGTTGTTAAATTTGTACAACCTGGTAATATCATGAACAGTTCCAGTAGCAAGGACATTTTGAGGATTTTTAAAATCATTGATTACAACTTGGTGAGGTGTAAACGTCACAGTTTTACCTTCACCTGAATGAGTAATTTGATAGACTATTAACAAATTGCAGGAAATTTTTGGAACACATAGTATATCACTGAAATGACCATTTTCTACTAGAACTGTTCTAGATCCTACAACACTTAGAGATCTATCATCACCAACAAATATTTGTTTGGTGTTACATTCATGCATAGTATAAAATATGGTTTGATCCTTAGCCATATGATAGGATGCTCAAGAATCAATGAGCCATTCATTTGAAGTAGAAGAAGAAGATGTAGTATAAGAGTAACCAAAAGCACAAAATGCATGTCCATGAGAGTTAGATTCTAAAGACGAATCTATGCTGATGTGGTGCTTCTTCATTGCTGCTTCCAAGGCTGCCATCTTCTTGAAACACTTAGATTCATCATGATTATCTTTCCCACAAAAATTGCAATGACGCTCAGTCTTATTTCCTTTTTGCTTGGATCCTTTGTCATTTTTTAAAGAAGGAGCTGACTAAGAGGGTTTGGGACCCTTTTTGTTTGGCTTATTATTGCGAAAATTCTGTTTCTTGGGAGGCTTAGACTTTTCTTTCTATTGAAACAATAAGGCTTTCCCAGATGTATATACATTGTTAATTATTTCAAGATGAATGAGCTTATCTTGCTCTCTAATTAAGGAATCACAAAAGGATTCAAGACTAGGCTCTTGATAGCTAGCTGCAGTCAATGATTCTTTCATGGAGTAGAATGTAGATACAAAAACAGAATATGCAGGTCCAAGTTTGGAAAGAATATGATAAATACATAGTTTGTCTTCTTTCTTAATCTTGCATTCTGCACATAAGAGTCTAATAGTGTTATACTTAGATAAATAGTCTTGAATGGATGAAAAATCATTTGGATTCAAGGAAAGCAACTCATTTTCAAGTTGATGACCCTGAATTTCATTGTGTTTACCAAACACGGATTCCAACTTTTCCCAAGCTTTATCAGGTTCATCAATTCCAGATATGTGGAATTGCAAATCAGTAGAGATTGGCATCCCAATCAATCCATGAGCTTCATCACATCTATTTTCCCATTTAATTTCCTTATCATCATCAATGGGTTTTGTTTCTTTCCCTGAGGTTATCCTGAAAAGTACCCTACTCCGTAGAACATCCTCCATATGAGATTTCCATGAAAAATAGTTAGAACTTGTAAGTATAATATCACAAGGGGTGGCCATACTGTAAAATAATGGCTGGAAAAACAGAAACTAACTATCTGGTTGCAAAGAACTCGAAAAAATATGCGGTTTTAAAAATAACAGCACTGAAAACTGATTCTGGAGGATGAAGTTATGCTTGATCAAAGAAAATGTTGAAGATGTTTCCAATAGTGACGTGGTAGATATTAATTTGACCAACTAAAAAAAAGAACCCCCCTCTTCCGAAGATCAACCTTTGACAATCACTTTATAATAAAGTTGCTTTGAAGTGAATCACTTTTGTAGAATTAGTGAGGTTCACTTTTACAATAATGTTACTTTTAAATAGTGCGGCAATAAATTAAAACACTTAAGTGACTCATTTTTTATTTTATTTTATTTATGTGAGATACACTTTTACAATAAAGTAACTTGAAAATAGAAATTGCATGCACTAAAAAGTAGCTTAATAAGACTTGAACTCAAGACCTATTAAAGAATAAAGCAAATTTGGACCAAGTGAACTAAGTTTAAAAGGTATGTAAAAGAATGGAAAGAGGAAGGGGGCTTTTTTTTTTTTACTCTTCTCTCTCGTTCTTCGTGCTTGTCTTTTTTCTTGCAAATCACAAAAAAAAATGAAAAACAAAAACAAAACAAAAATTTCCAGACAAATGAGTTAGATCTTGGTTTTAACCCAATTTTCTTGTTGTTTTTGATTTGCCGTGATCGCACAAGGTGCATGGAAAAAATCATACGTAGCCGAGAAGACAAGAAAAAAAACTTTCCCTTTATGTTTCTGATTCACCGTGATCGCGCAAGGTGCACGGCAAAGAGCATACGCAGCCAGGGAAGGCAACAGTCTGAGACTAAAATAGTAAAGATCTAGTAATAAAACTGATAAAATATGAGAGATTTAAAAAAAACAAATCTGTCACTGTAACATTATACCTTAAGATTTTCCGAAATGGGTGTTTCTATAACAAATGGAAACAGTTTTCGGTGAAACGAAAACTATTTCCCAATAGAAATGACGCTCCAGACTGTCACATCCCCATGCCTCCGACCAGCGAAGAGGACACTATCCAAGCTTCAAGCACCCGGGCTAAGAGCCCCATGAACATGTGAATTCATAAAATTTGCTGAACAGAATGCTTAAACATATACATTGAACTTGAACATGAACCTTTATCATGCATAGATACAATTATCTACCAAACACAGTGGAAACATCAAACATTCACACAAGCATTCATTTTAACATGTTCATCATATCATTAACAGTAATCATGGTTGCAGAAGCAAAAATGGACAAGATTACTTATCTTATGATGAATTCGTTCCGCAACCAGCTACGTCGCTACAACGTTCTACCCAACCATAGGCCAGCGTGCTCCTTAATCTCTTAGCAGCACTGCCACCCCCGAGTTGGGCATGATTCTCCAAGGAATAAGGGAACTAGCAGGCTTACACATAGCCAAGGATACCCAAAAACACAGCCAAGCCAACATAGTTGGGTTTATCAGGCCATCAAGGAGTTGGGAAAGGCTCAATGCTAAGCTGGTGAGCTCATTACAAAGCCAAGAACACCTACACCAAAACCAGCCTGGCCTCTAAGACACCCACCCACACCCAACACAAGGAATCAGTCCCTTCTCTGCTACACAGTCCCTCAGGCCCTGCATTCCCTTCTAGTGCTATTCAGGGGTGATGGAGAAGAAGGCCAGCCCTCTAGCTCTGTCTGTGTGGTTTCTAGCCACCAGGTTTATCAAGCAAAACTAAGCCCCCATCCCTGCTCCCAATACATTCCGAAGACCAACCATTTCACTCAGGCAATTAATTTAGCTGTCACAGCTTAAACAGGGAAGACGAATTCAACAGTCTGCAGTAGCCTCAAGGCATAAAAACAACATGGTTCACAGCATGGGGAAAACAACAGTCCCGAAGCTTATCAGTGAGCACAACTCACAACAGGGGAAAACGACCCCAAATAGTCTATGCATGAGATCAACTTGTACCAGACCCCAAATGTAATAAGACCACAACAATCACAGCATGAGGGAGACCACATCCACACAACAAATCTTGAGGAGAACGGCGGCAACCATGACCCACGGGAAGAAAAACGATTCCATTTCCAACATTAAAATGACGGGAAAAATTACACGACCATACCAGTCTGTGAAACAACTGAAAATGTGAATGGCCCTTCACAGCCAGTCGTGGATGAAAGAGAACGGCTCTCAGCTTGCTGCATCAGTTGGAAAACCAGAAAAATACATGTGCGTGAGTAACAACAACAATTCCCTGCGTGAAGATGAGCAACCTACAGGGAGGAGCCACAGCATTGTCATGGGGAGAAAATGGGATGTCTGCATGAGATCAAAAACAGAAAAGAATCCCCCTGCGTGAGAATGAACAACAATGGAGAGGACGCAAATTGGAATCCTGGGGTAGTGATGATAGTGGTTTTTGGCCATTGTGAAGTCAACCAAGGGTGGAGTGTGTGTGTGGGTGAGGACTGATAGTCCTGCAACCCCACTCCCAAAGATCATAACTGCCTCAACCACCAGCAGCCTTTCTTAATGAAAGTGGTTGGAATAAGACAAGGGAAGAAGACACATGGGTTTTTTTTTCTCTCATTGGCTAAGGTTTGACAAATTCCCCCACATCCTCATCCTTGGGAAAATCATGCCCCTTTCTCATTTTAGTTGCCGCGATCATAGCTGGTCGGGTTCATTTAATTAATTATAGATGCATATTTACATGATAGCCAACATAATATATGCCGCATGCCTCGATATACCATTGGTGACAAATTTAAATCCAAAACATAGCATAACCGATCAATGGTGGGGCCTTGGCCTTTAGCTCCACACCATGATCACTTACAATATATACATCATATACATCTAATGCAACGGGGTCAAAATTGGGGTGTTACATAGACGCAATGGAATGGCTTCCACAAGCCAAAAATGCATAGAAAATCCAAAACCAGAAACCCTTTCAAAGTTTCGGCAACACCGGTTCCAGATCTAGATCAAAACCGAAAGCGACTCTTCATTAAAGCTCTGATACAATGTTCGGGTACACAAGGTACTCTCAAAAGACCGAACACCTTGAGCAACCGTTTCACACAAATAGATCACAGATCAACACACCAATGTTTGTCACGTGGTTAAAACCCTCGAGAGGGAAACAATTTACGGCCCCAGCCAAATATCTACTTGGAGCAATTTATTATGCAAAAGAAAGAAAGTTACATGAGTTTCTCATAATAGATCAACTAGCCAAGGACCTTCTATGCTCTTTAAATAGAGATCATAGAATAATCGGGTGTTAAGCCACATACCAATGGTAGGTATGATCTAAGAGAAGTTGAACCGTAGGATCACTCTATGTCTAGAACATATCGTGACCGTTAGATTAGAATATTTACAAATGCATATTAATGCATACTAAAGAAACACACTTTTACCTAACGGATATGTTACACAAGTTGATCTTAACTAACTCCTAAGTGTCTAAATATCCTAACACTTTGTTCCTCCCTTCCTTTCAAGCACAAGGGATTCAGATCAGAGAATGCCTGGCCATAAGTGAATTAATTACATGATCACTTACCTGTCATCACGTCGTACGCGACACAAATCCAAATTGCACTAGGCATCATCATGTTCACTAATGGAACCCCCATGACATCACTAGCTGAATTCCAAGGTTGAGGTCATTTAAATTCATCCACATGGGAATTCCAAAATTTCACTTTATACAGATTAATATGGCACACAGATGGTTATATGTCAAAATAAATAAATTATTATTTAATCTTTTAAAAGACCAAATACTTAAGAAAATGTAATTACTTATTACTTCATCTTTTTTATTCGAAAATTTTAATTGAATCATTCACTAAAACTTACTTATTACTTCATATTTTTTATCCAAAATTTTTAATTGAATCATTCATCGTAGCAATTTATCATTCAATAAAATTTAGTCGAATTATTAATTGGAGTAATTTATAGAAGCAATTTAATTGAAAAAATTCCTTTTTGGGCAGAATACAAAACTAAGGTAAAAATAGGTAAAAATAGGTAAAAAAAACAAGAACCTTTTCGTGAGTTAAGAAATGTGATTAAATTTCATCTAAAAACTCAAGCAAATAAACAAGCAGTATTAGTTTAATATAGATCAAAATACAAATAAACTAAGTTACATCTAAATAGGAATTTGCATTAAAAAAATTAATTCCAATAGAGTATGGGCTATATGTACATATGTATTTAAATTAGATCCGCAAAGAATCAAAACATTATTTCTTCAATGAAGACAACAAAATAAATACTCAAACTACAAAACCCTAGAGGGTGATTCCTAGCAAAATATTTAACCGTAACGCCAGAGGACGAGGCACTTTAAGCTTCATTCCTCAGTCAAAATCAATCTGAACCTTGAAGCACATAAATGCAGAGTAACAATAGAGCCAGTTCAAATAATACCTCGACTCCAAATATGCATTGTCGACGTGAAGAAAGGGCCCCAAAAGAGGGAAAGTACATGTAGAACAACAAAAACAGGGTTAAATATGTAATGCACATGTGAACAATTGTAATTCAGCACAAATATTATTTAAATAATTAATAAAAATGAATCAAAGTTAAGTGTAGAGAAATTACACTGCATTTCAGAGGCAGACTTGATAATAACCCTAACCCAAGGAGCTCGACGTCTTCATTTTACGTCCCCAATACTTTTACCCTACAAGACAAAGTATGTCCCTCTTGACATTAAAAAGCAATACATAAAATGTAACTAATAAATAGAGAGATACCAGTGGAGGAATCTACAGATGCCAAAAGAAAGGGAATCTTAAATGAAAAGAAACATATAATTACCTTGCTTTTAAGTTTATATGGGTAACCCCAATTTTTTCCATAATTTCAGGAGTTGTAAGAGAGACCTCCATACTAAAATTTCTGAAATAAATGCTATGAAATCTTAAATCAATGAAATATCCTACTAATAAATGCTCGAACGCCCGACCTAAATATTTCTTTGAATGCTAATAGAAGCAGAGCTCAAAGGTAAACCCTGATAAGATTAATGTAAGTGGCAAACTTGGATCCCGAAAGAGGAATGGAGGGGAAATGAAGCTATTCAAGAGGATAACAACTTTTGGAAATATTTAAGCTCCAGGAAAGCGCGAATCCAATCAACCCCAGAAAAATTGAGATGGGGATATCAACCCAAAGGCTACTTCACAGTCAAAGAATCCTATCAGCTAGTGCATCTGAGCATCGTGAATCAAAAGGACAAGATCTGGGAAAAAATATGGGACTCTAACCTATGGCCAAAAGTCAAAACCTTCCTTGGCTTATTGGGCATGGGCGTATTCTCACCTGGGATCAACTTAGCAAAATGGGTTTTCAAGGACCTTCCAGACGTCCTTTATGCAATTAGGGGGAAGAAACAATGGAGCATCTCCTAAATCAATGCCCCTTCGCTACGGAGGTTTGGGACTGGGGAGCCATCCTGCTTAAGCGCTTGAATAGGCTCCAAAACAACTTGATTAATTTCATTCCATGTTCGCATCCCCACTCGTTCGTGAGCCCTTTCCTCAATAAGCTCTGGACCTTATTTCCAAGATTGTCTTTCTGGAACTTATGGAAAGAAAGGAATAGGAGAATATTCAAGAATGAAACTCTTCCACCTCACCTGGTCCTCTCACTCATCAAATCCAATCTCCAAGAGACCATGCATCTCAAGCAATGATCGACTTTAGATATTGCGGGTTCCCCTCCAGAGCAACTTATCATCTAGGCCTGGGACCTGCAAATTTCCATCCTTAGCCCTTCCAGCTTCACTCCCTCTCCAAAGGAAAGCATTCCATTTATTTAGTCCCCTCCCATAAATCTGTTTATCAAGTTAAAATTTGACGGGGATTCCAAGGGAAACCTAGGGCAAGCAGGAATCAGAGGAGTTTTCAGAAATGAAAAGGGAGACATTTTGCACATCTTTGCTGAGTCCAACAGTTCCTCTACCAACAATGTGGCAGAGTTGTTAGAACTAATCATTGGACTCAACATAGCTCGACGTACTGGTTGGATGTCTCTGGTCGTCGAAGGAGACTCTCATATTATAATAAACACAACTAATCACTGGACTCAACATAGCTCGACGTATTGGTTGGATGTCTCTAGTCGTCGAAGGAGACTCTCATATTATAATAAACACAGTGTAAATATTATCTACTGGTACCCTGTTGAGTAAGCTTTCAAAACACTGGTGTTTATACTAGTTGAAGGAAAAGCTTCGAGAATCCCTCATTCACTTTCAGGTCCTCCAAGCAAGCAACAAAATAAGAACTGGAAATAAATTGGCAGACCACTTAGCAAATCATGGAGCATATATGATGATGGAGACACTAGATTAGGATTGGTTGCAGTTCCATATACAACCTCTCAAGGATCAACTTCAATAAATCGGGGATCAGGGTGACCCTTCCCCAAGGCGTGTGGAAAATTGGATGGTTTGGAGGGAGGATGAGAGGCATGTGGTAGGATGGCTAGTCCCTCATTCTACCTCCTCATCACCCCCCATGAGATCTCCTATATTCACGCATTTATCCCCTCCGACGAATGAACTTGACATGCTCGCAAGTACGAGCTCTCATCAGTAGACGGTGGATGGTTCAACTGTGGAGGAGGATTCGTATAGAAGCAAGTGACTAGTTAATCATGAGGTGGTTCAGAGCATTCATTTTCTCGACAAGGGTGAATTGGTGGAGGTGCTGGCGACACTCTAGCATGCATTATCATTATTTTCCTCAGTTAACCATTAAAGACAGTTTCCAACTTTTCTTTTCACTTGCTAATCCGAGCGATGTCTTCTCTCCACCTTCTTATTTGGAGCTCCTTGTGGAGCTTCTACACAGTTGTAGAGAGTGTGGGGTTGGCATGGATACGCATCTACGAGTTGCATGGTTGGGCAGTCCTAGCAAGATGAGGGGTCTTCTGTCCACTGAGAACCATGACTGCAACATCACCCAAGCTAAGGTTATCTCGAGTAAAGCCTCGACCTGGTCTTCTGTCCTTTTATTGTCTTTGTCGTCACCCTTACCAAGATCTAACAGTGGTGAGGTCAGTCTGCCACCCTTTCTAGAGCTCTAAAATTGTGTATACTCCACCTTATTTTGGTAGCGAGGTTTTGCTGTGGCCCGTGTTCTGTTGAACCTCCATTTTTTGGGGCTCTTATTCTCAACCTTTTTGAGTCCCCCTCAAGTGCAATTGCTCGTGCTCCTAAACTCTCCCAGACCCCTTTCCACTAGATGCTCTTTCTCTCATCGATTGCCTACCCATCTGATAGTATGCCTCCTTGCAAAAGCGCTCACTAGTCCTCAATCCTATCAGAGGTTCATAAATCGAAACCAATGGGCCCTCCCATTCGATTTTAAAATCATTTGGTTGAAACAAGTAAACACTTCAAAAGCGAAATCCTAGACTCTGTTGAGCCCACCATTCAACGTGCTGAGAGGGAAGCCGAGATGGACAGAATTTTCCTGGGGCTGGAGGAAATAAAAAAAGAATTCAAGGATCTAGTTCTTGATCTAGGTTCTTCACGAGACCATCTCACCCTCTATCATAAGTCCTTGGACTTGCACTGGTCTCAGAAGATGGTTCTTGGCAGAACCCTGGTGGAGAAGGACGAACAACATGGAGAAATATTACTCCAACAGGATAAAATAATGTTGACCTTGCAACGTATTCTGGACAATTAAATGGAGATTGCTAAGCGGTTGGTCATACAACTTGAGCTCGGCTCTCCCAATGGGCCTCATGAACAATCTGTTGATTGATGCTACTTTTCAATGTCTCTAGTTTGGTTTATTTCTGTTTAAATTTTATGTTTAAGACATTACATTTTGTTTTCATGGAAGACACAAGCTTAAGAGTGATTAAGAACTCGCAATCCTTATGGTATAGTCTTGTTTCCTTTCAAGGGAGAGTGCCATTTTGATCTTCAAGTCTGTTTTCCCAGTTTTGGGAGGGATTTGTTTTATTCTGTAAATTTCAGTTTTCGGCAATAGAAAGAATGTCTAGTTTACCAAAAAAAAAAGTAAACCCTGATAAATGATCAGATCCAAGGAAAGTATTAAGTTTCCTCCCCTTAGTACTTCACTTAGAACGAAAGAAAACACTCTCGTGGCTCTCGAACTTTCGACAAACCTGAGAGGAAAGTCACAAAAACCTTTCACCCCTTATGCATGCCAAGTAAATGTTGTACAGCGCAACATGTGGCACAAGAAGATATGCACATTTCAAAATTGGCCCGCACATCAAATATTGGTTATACTTCAATTTGTTTCCAAGCTTGTGTCACAAATTCACAAATTAAACATAAGGTTAGCATGATGATATGAATCATAAAAAACTATTATTTAAGTAAATTATAAATAATAACCAAGACTATATTAAATTATGTTCTAATTCAACATAAATGCTGAAATATATGAATCAACCCTGGCAAGGTTAGCTTTAATGAAACACACTATACATACACATAATAAATTCAAAGTATCCCAAAATACAAAGAACACATTAATATTAATTATAACTTAATGAACAAACTACATTATTATATTTTTTATTAAATACAAAGAATACTTAATTACATTATTTTTATTAATTCTAAGGTAATTACAACAATTTATAGAAAGTTTTTTTTAATAAATAAGTGTATTATAAATGTGATATTATCTTTAAAATATTTTTATTAATTTTAATTTAATTATACTAATTTATAGAATGCATTTTTAATTAAAAAATAAGTATCATAAATATGATATTACTTTTAAATCTAAATAAATGATTGATTTTTTTAATCAAAAAAATTATTCTTAAATACATTTTTATTTTAATTAAAAAATATTTTTTTAAATTAAATAATCACCAAATTATTTTATATATAAAAAATTATAATTATAAACTTTATATAAATTAAAAATTAGAAAATCAATTATATTCTATATTACTATAATTTATAATCTAGAAATGTTTAGTTGTAAATTAATATATTATATAGATAAATAATAATTTTTTCCCTTCTTTATATCTATGTAAATGTATAAAATTGAAATAATTGATAGGTAGCAATGTCTTCCTAATTGTCAAGAGTTATAAAATATATAAATAGGATGTTTTTTTCACAAAATTGTAATAGAAAAAAATTTGTTTTACTACAAAATTTGTGAGTCATCAAATGGATTTGCGTAAATTTCTATCATTTTATTGCTTAAATTTTTATTTATTTTTATTATTTTTTATTTTTTAAAATTTAAGTAATTTTAAAAACAAGTTGTGGTTGAAACAGGATGTTACCACCGAACCATGTTGTTAACCACTTGGTTGTTTCACATGAAAATAAACATTGGGCAAAATCCTAAGCCGCAATAGAGTAAAAAGTGGCATTGTTGGGTGAAAATATTGATTTCCTTTTTTAAACTAGTTAAAATGGAAAAATACTTTTGATTCTTGAACTTTAAACTTGATCACATCCTTATAAAGTTATATATCCATGCCAAAAATATCAACACTTCACCTACCCATAACCTTATGATGATGATGATGATTAACGTCTACTGATACCAACTTTGGTCTATCAAACCTTAAGATGGATAATACTTGGTTTACTTTAAAATCTTGTTATTGTGCTCAAAAAGCTTGCCAAGAAACTTTCCAAGCTCACTATAGTTTTGATAAGTTAGGAGGTTATAAAGGTTTGTATTGTAGCAAATACTATGAAAGTCAGATCTATGTGGTTTTAAGCAAGACACTTTAAGAGAAAGTGATTTTCATCATCAACGCTCATAGACTCATACATATGGCAAACCCTTTCCACCCATGGAGTTTTAAGAATAACCAACTCCCTGTTTCTCTATGGAGTTCATGAGAGTTCGTTCTAATCTTGGCTATATTAATTTTCTTCCCTTAGCTAGTTATTACCAAGGGATACTTCTGATCTTCCAAGTTAGGATTAATGATCTCCTTATAGTATCTTAATTTTCTCTTAACTGCTAAATTTTCCTCACACCAGAATTTCTCTTTAAACTTAGAAATAATAATATTTTTGACATTGTCAACGTTCTGCAAAATGTCATTTTCATTAATGCCCCAATGGTTTAACCAAGCCATGGTATCTTTACATCAACACCCTTGAGGAGTAGTTGGTTTTGACTTGAGCTTCAAGAAATTTTAGGAAGTCTCTCTTTTCCTATGTTATTTATATTATGCTTGTACATCAGCTACTTAGTCATAGCAATGCTCTCGATGGGGGAAAGGCCCACTTCTATGAGGAGAATAGGATAAGGTGTATTGCTTTTAATTTTGAGGTTATAAGTTATAAACTGCTTCTGGATTTGCTCAATCTTCTTCCAAGATTCTCTAGAAATGTTGCACCCCCATACTTCACAACCATACAAAATAACATGGATTACAAGAGTTTCAAAGAGGAACTTATTTTTATCCCACATGACTAGATTGATTAATTTACAGTTATTTTCAAGACCAAAATAAGCTTTCCACCCTCCATTAATCCCACATGAGCTTGGTTAATTGTAAGAAGCCACTTCCTCTAGATTTCTATTATCATAAATAAAATTTGCATAGGTGTCTTTTTTAGATGTTATAATAATGATTTTATTTTTGTCAATGTTAACAGTCATACCCATGTTAGAGCCAAAATCTTTGAGAATTATTAATTGCTTATCGAGATCAGAAGGACACCTTGCCATAAGAACAATATCATCAACATAAAGTAGGAGGATAATAACTATCCCAACTAAGAAATTGTTCCAACTCTAATTTAATGAGTCTTATTACCTCTCCCCTCTTATATATCATAAAAAATTCCAAGTACAAGTACATCATAATATCTCTTTTTGCTAAATCTATTTATCTATTCACATCACTTCAATTAAACCTTCTTATAATGGACATGACCTTTTCTTTTTTTTTGTCTAGTAGATGCTTCATTTACACTTTTCCACTATTCTATAAACATGCCATCTTCTTTTGAAATTTCTCATTTTCTATCATAACAACACTATCTTCAAATGATGCTTGTTGGTCGCATGGGCAGACCCGGGTTTACTATAATCAACCAACAACACCCCTGGCTCACTGGCCCTTTCGGCGACAAACCGCAAAGCAGCCTGAAGTCTCACCCGAAGTGATTCTAATGGGTTGGCCAAAGACTCAAGTGTCTTGGACCAGGTTCCATGGCAATCCTACTTGTGACTCGCAGCTCTCCTAGCTACGAGGTCTCTCTCTTTGCGCGCCGCGCGATCTTCTGCTCGCGATGCGTGATCCCCTCATCTCGCAACTCTTCTAGCCGCGGAATATTCCTTTATACCGTCATGCGGTCCCTATCTACGTCGCGCACTTTCCCTGACTCGCGATATCTCCAACCTTACCGCATCACCGGGCACCGTGCAACACGCAGCTCCTGCTCAACGCTAAGTCCTCAACCTACGGTATCGCGCACCGCAGCTCCTCTGCCGATGCGGTATCGCCTTCTTGCGATACCCTCCTCCCGCGGCTCAGCGCACTTAGCATTGCTCGTGTCGACGTGCAAGACTTAACATACAAGGCTATTTAATACTACAACTAGTGACTGTTTCACGCAAAGTATAAATGAACCACTTACAATATGCCAAAGACTTCGACTTATGATTACCCATCTATGTTACTGCAAACTGATTAATGCATTCATTCATTAAACTGCAAACAAAGTTCTTGTGCAAAATAGTAAAGAGCAGTAAGCAAATGTAATCACATGCATTCAACACAAAACACGCAGGTTTTACGTGGTTCGCCCCCAGGATGGGAGTTACGTCCACAGAACTGTGTTTCTCTATTATAGCTTGGGGGAAGGTAAAACATAGTTCTGCTGCACCGCATATGCAGCTCAAGATCTTCTCTCTTAGATCTCTTTCTTCTCTATATTGCTCTCCTACAATATACTCTTCCCTCTCTGCCGATCCTTGCAGATCGTTACATGCATGACTTTCTAAGCCTGCTACTGGTTACAGTAAGATTCTTTCGTTAATAACAAAACCAGAGCTAGGCTTTTACAATAGTCTGATAATCTACAAAATACAACTAACAACTGAATGGAAACAGCCAACTGATCCACTGACTAACAACAACCTTTACAATACAAATTATATCCCTTTATAGGCAGCCCGAAGGTCTTGCCATTACAACACTGTGGGCCTGTCCCAATAGTAACCCAAAAACCCTAACTAGTGACAGTCGGTCCTCTCTGTACTTGAGGTAGCCGCTTCCCATCACACCACAGCTCTCTGCAGTCTTCCATGCTTCCCGGCACTGATCATGGGTACTGTGCACCGCTTCACCTTTCTGTCCTTCGTCTTCAATGCTTCAACCTCGTTGCTCCTTCTCCTTTATGAGGGTCGTTGAGCCCTCCTGTCTTCCGCCGTTGCCTTCAATGCAGTGGGTGAGCTCTCTCTTCTCGGCCGCTCAGGTACCGTTGCCTTTCTTGACTTTTCTATCTCAAAAGTCATGGTTTTCGGCTCTACTCTGCAGCTGGAAACGTGCTACGGCGTCGTAGCTCTGTCTTATCTTCTTTCTGCCAAAACTTATCTCTCCGCTAAACTAGCAGCTTCTTCTGTAGTTGCGGGACCCTACTCCAACAATCCCCTAACACTTACTTGTGGCTCGCCCTCAAGCCACTACCAGCGGGCTTCTCCTGCTGTAGCTTCTCCTTCACCTCCTGCGAAGTGCATTGTAACTTGTCCCGAATTCCTGCGACTTCATTCTTCATTGCTTCGACACGCTCTCGTGCCGAGTCAAGCGAAGCTTGACTAATCTTGGAATCTTCCACCGCATCAATTTCTTCTCTTACGGTAGTGAATTCCTTTACTTTCTGCTCAGCTGCGTCGACCAACTCAGTGATTTGCTCCTGATAGGGTTGAAGCAGGTCATTGATATGTATCTCCTGCGTTCTTAACCGTTACGCTTGCTGCTGCAATTGGTTCATTTCCTTTGTCTTCCTCATCTTCTGGAGAGCGGCTAAGCTCTTAATTTCTTCTTTCATTGCCGCTGCAGTATTCTCGACTTGTTGAATATTCTGCTGGATTTCTACTTTCTTCGGCAGCTCATCTAACTCGGCCCATGTGTTTGTCACCTCCGTGAGTACCGATAATGCTTCATCGATGCGAGATTTTACCTGCGCAGAAGTGAGTCGAAAGGCTTCTACTCGCTCTTTCTGGTCTGCCTGGGAAGTGTCTCGTACGTGAGCTTCAATCTCGGCGATCTGCACTTCGTGGTCTGCCTTCATCCTGGCCACTACTTTGTCCATCCGAACCACGGTTTCTTCCAGAGCCTTTGCTCTGTCTGCTACTCTTCTTAGCTTATGGGGGGTGGGCAACACGAACTCAATGTTACATTTGGGTAGCTCTAATGCAATGCTCTGTAGTACTTGAGAGAGTTCCTGATCCCTGTCTTGACATGTTTTTAACTCGTCTACCTTTTTCTGGTAGCTGGTAGCGAGTGCTGCATTCTGCTTCTTCAGCTGCGTGTTCAGCTTGTAAGTCATGAGCTCTCTACCCCTGAGCTCTGCACTTAACTGTTGTTGGATCATCTGCAACTGGTCAATATGAAACTCTGCAAGGTTAACCTCGAGGGATTTCCTAAACTGGACTGGTGGGTCCTTCATTGTCACAGGGAATCAGATACTCCCTAGTGGAATCAACACGGTATTGAGGCGATCCGTTGCTAAGCTTTCCTCGCGGGACACCGACGATGTCGAAGTTTCTCCGGCGGTCGCCTTTACTGGTTGAGTGTGCATCATGGCAGTATTCTCTGTTATTGTTCTTAAGTCTAGAAGCTGCTTTTCTACTGCGCTCTGTATCTTTTCCTGCGAATACTTCACTGCGTCAAATGAGTCCTTCAGTGTGTCGCACGTCCTTGTCGTGATGAGTTCATAGTCATCGTTTGTTAATGCAGTTTTTAGAACTGGCTTTGAAGTTTTCTGCTTCTTCTTCCTCTGTGTCTCTGTAGTCTCTTGGCTTCCATTATTTGTCATGGGTGTCTCTATTGATTCTTCCGGTAGATCTTTTCTCTTTTCACCTTGTGGTGGCACCTCTGTTGTTCCTTGTGCCTGGGTCTCCAATTTGTCTTTTCCCTTTCCTGACAGGTCTGTCTACGCGATTTCTGATGGCAGTAGTGTAGTATCCCCGTATTCTCGCCGCCATTGGTCATCAAAGTCCTTTACGACGTCCTCGACATCCTTCTCTGTCATTCTGAAACAGCCATTAGCCTAGTCGTCCCTTGTAGTCCGTTTTGGCCTCAGATAGATCCTATGGCTGTCTGCCATAAAATTAAGCCGGTTATCATATAAGTCGACAGTCTCCTTGCTGATTCGCGGTGTTTCTTGGATAAAATTCTTCAACATCCTATAGTATTCATAGAATACTGCCATATTAACCTTTTTCTTTGCTGGACTGTTGCTGTCCCATAGGCTGGCATAGTGCACTCCTCTAGGCGCTCCTCCTGGGATTTGTGGAAACTGGGTGTTGGGCGGTTCCTTCCAGCCGATGAATGCGCAAAGTATAAGCAACCAGGAGAAATGGAAAGGGTGGTTTGCTTGATCCTGGGCTACCAAGCAATCTTCCTGAAGCATATTTAATAAAAATAAGGACTAAATGAACTGTTCTCCCTCTGTAACTTGTATGGCCAGGTGGATTAATGATCCTGTGACTTCCTTTGGTCGGACCTTGGTTAGCAATCTTCCTACAAGCAGACTGGCTGTAAATCTGAGTGTATCATTTTGTAAACTTGTAACGTTATAAGCCCCGCCTCCTCTCTGCAGCTGATACTTATTAACTAAGGCGGTCGGCAGCTTGGGATCCTTGGTCTTTCCTATTGTGTGTATGTCGGGGTTTTTACCAGTCTTGGACAGCCCAGTGATGCGGTGTATCAAGTCGACGTTTAAGTCAATTATGTGGCCTAGCCAGAGATAAACTCCATGTACACATGAAAGTAATACACGCACCACGGCATTGACCTCTGCACCACATCCGAAATGGGGTAATCTTAATAAATTGAGCAGTCCTAAGCACTCAAGAATCTGGACATGTGCCATAGGAACAAATTCATCTCTACCTGTCCTTGGGTTCTTCTCAAGCTTCAGATACTGATCTGACTTGAAGTGAGGGTACGTCTTACCATCTGCCAAGTTGTAATCTACAAATTTAACAACACCAGCATATCCTACGAGATCTCCATTTTCTTTTACTCGAGAATCTATTGGCGAGATGGGAACAGTAAGATTACTACTCTTGGGGATTTTTATGTCTAGAGTGCCTTCAACTCATGGTATGAGGTAGTCCGCTATACTAACGACTTCGTCTTCCTGCTATGAACCGGATTCCTCTATTATCTGGGACTGGCTCCTTGTTTTTGGTGGTTCTCTGATTTGTGACGAGCTCAGCGGGGTACTCTTAGATGGAGTCGCCATGGGAGCTGTAAGGCCAGTACGCCCAAACCTTTTCAGTAGCACTTCTAGTGGTTCGTCCTTGAACAGAACCCAGTCTGTGTAAAACGTTGGATGTGCAATGGTTGCGGAGTCTGAAAGTCTCTGCACGCTGGTATGGGATGAACTCTGCACAAGGAGAACTTAAGAATGCACTCTACAGTTCTCGATTATTTGGAAATGTATCCCTCCCAAATGAATAGTTTTTGCTTTTATGTCGAAGGCGATAATCCCAGACGCAACGGTCATCTAGACTGAACCCGTCGGTCATATTAATTGCCCGGATAGGACAAGACCCATCATCCGATCCTCAATAAATGCTAAAATCTGATCAACTATCCCTTGGATTGTGTGTGTACTGGCACCAGTCTTGTTGGAGATTTAACAAATCTGGAAAAATTTATTATACTGTTGCCAAATCTACGGTAAGGGATACTGGTCATTTACTCATTAACTACCTATCAGACGGTGACTTGACTGGCCCTTTGTCGGTTGCAAAACTGAGTACGTGGCACGGGGAAACATCGCACTGCCGCAATGCGACTCCGCATCACCTGCACAAAACAATACCACCTTTTTTTTTTTTTTTTTTTGCAAAATGAACCGGCCTTATGCGATTCCTCATTCTTAGAAAATACCTGCCAGTGTAGACTAGTTCCCAGTGCGATGCCTCCTTTCAACTACACTAGACATCTGCACCACCATAAACTGGCTAAGCTAGGGCTGAGAGGCGAGGTGGCTATCACTATAGAGCTTAAGCCTACTACCATTAATCCATGTGGGAAGAAGCTCCCCGTTCAGCTGGCTGAGCTGAATGGCACCTCCCTCTGTAACTTGCTATATCTGATATGGCCCCAGCCAATGCGTCTTGAATTTACCTGGAAACTTAATGAATTTGCTGTCGTAGAGGAGCACTAGGTCTCCGATCTGGAAAGTCTTATTCTTAATGTGTCTGTCATGCCAAGCTTTTTCTCGTGCTTTCTGCACTTTCTGATGGAATCCAGCGATGAATCTGTCTTCTTCTAAGGCAAGCAGCTGTGCTAGCCTTTCCTCCATTGTGTCTATATTAGTCATCCCGGTAATCTGAGCGATTCTTAAACTGGGAAGAATATACTCCATAGGCATAACAGCCTCCTTCCCATACACCAAACTAAAAGGTGTGTGTCCCGTAAGTTTCTTGCATGTGGTTCTGTATGCCCATAATACAGCATTAATTCTGAGGTCCCAATCATTCCTTTGGTTATTGCAGATCTTAGTAAGAGCATTTTCTAGAATCTTATTGAAGGCCTCCACCGTACCATTAGCCCGTGGATGGTAGGGAGTGCTCTTATGGTGCTGAATCTGGAATTCTTCTGTCGAAGCCTCAATGGTGTGGTTCAAGAAATGTGTGCCTTGATCACTCATCAAAATTACTGGGCATCCAAATCTACTGATGATGTTTTCAAAAAGGAACTGTGCGGCTGTAGCAGCATCACAATTTCTTACCGCCTTGGCCTTTGCCCATCTGGTGAGGTACTCTGTTCCGGTGATAATATATCTCGCACCCGTGCGCTTTCCCGGTGGGTTGATAGGACCCACAAAATCTATAGCCCATTTGTCAAATGCGCACAGCGTGACCTGCGGTCGCAGCGGCATTTCATCGCGTCGCGAGGATTTTCCTACCCTTTGGCAGATATCACAGCATCTGAAAAAGTCCTTGGTGTCTTTGTGCAACGTAGGCCACCATAATCCTGCCTCTAGTATTTTCTGCGCAGTCGGCTTTCCAGCGAAATGACCTCCTGCGGTTCCTGAGTGTGCCTCTCTGATAATAGTGTCTTGTTCATGCGGCATCACACATCTACGCAGAACTTCATCCGAACCTAACTTGTATAGGTGTCCTGCGATGAGGGTGAAGTTGCTGCTTTAACAACCAACTGCTTCTTTTGCTGCTTAGTAAAGTCATCAGGTGCTACTCCTGTAGTGAGGAATTGAATAATATCGGCATAATAATCATCTGCGATCTGCATAGAGAACAACTGCGCATCGGGCAGATTCTCTTCTATGTTATTGGGCTCTTCCCCTGAGTCTATACACGAGAGATGATCAGGTCCATCATTCAGTCTTCCTGGTTTCACAATGATTTCAAAATCATACTCCTGGAAGAGGAGTAACCATCTGTAGATTCTCCCCCCTAACACTAGCTTATTGACTAGGTACTTCAATGCGGAATGGTCAGTAAACATCTTGAACGAGGCTCCCAACAGATAGTGCCTGAACTTCTGTAGGGCATACACCATAGCTAATCCTTCTCTCTATTGTGGTGTAGTTCTTTTCTGCTGTTGGTAGCTTTCTGCTGGAATATGCGATGGGATGGTTGTTATACACCTGAATGGCACCTCTCCATCTGAGTGCTAATATCCCTCATGTCAGCACACAAAAGGACAATTATGGATTGAGGTTGCCTAGTTTCATTATACCTTGGTTGATGATGAAATACATTGTCTATATGCCTAGCTGATTACTTTGCCATTTGGATATTTTGAGTAGCATGCGTGACTATCCCTATTGACATCTCGCGCATCATGCGCAAGTCTTATGTTCAGCAAGTCACGTATATTTGTATGCGCAGGTTGCACTTGTATAGAGTCGCGCGTCATACGCAGGTTGCTCTACTACAGACCCGCGTATGGTTTCCTCAAAATTAATATTTAAAAACACGAGTTAATGGGAGATTAGTTTTCTCATTTAACTTAATCCCATTAACTGCTGCAACCTCCCTAACCTTCGAGAACTGCCTCCTTTCATCCATATAAATAGAGGCCTTGGGGAGGGGGTTGTCGAGTCATACTTGTAGAGCAAAGTTATGCTGGTGGATTGTCTACAGAATCTTTGGAGCAGAGAAACTCAGAGTCCTTTGGTGACAGAGGAGTCCCTTGTTCAGACATTGGGTTGTAACCTAAACTCCCTCTATTATTGTTAATAAAGCAGATTACTTCTTCCATATTGTGTTTCATGTGTTGTGGATTGGTAAATGTTTATATTTCATTATGTTATATGATTTGCCTAACCTGCATCTTTATATATGAATCATTTTGTTTCTGGAAGAGTCTTTGTTAACAGGTGAAGGAGGAATTACCATGGAGATTTTGGAAGTGGAGCAAAGAGGAAGAAGCTAGCTTGGATCAACCTTCGTATACTACAATTAAGTTCCTGCTACTTTCCTATTTCCTATTTGATGCTTTTAAAGTCAAATTTTCTGCAAGTATTAGAGTATGTTGGTAACCCCCAGACCTAGGTTATGAGGTAAATTATCCATTACAATGAAACTAACAACTCCGCTGGGGATTCCAAGTCTGCTTTAGGTCTTTTTCTGTTGTCCTGACCAGTGATTGCTCGAAGTCTTGTTTGTGATCTTTTGTCTTGCTTTCTTACTTACTGTAGCATTTGAAAGTCTTGGGTCTTTCTCTGTTTTTGAGAATTCTTTTATACCCATGCACGGGTTGTCCCACTAGACAGTCGCACATACTGAGTCTTATACGCGGGTTGTTGAACTGTACAGTCGCGCATCATTCGCGACCTGCACTACTACACAGTCGCGCATACTCCTGAAAACTGTCATTTTTGTGTTAAAGTTTGCTTGTTCTTTGGCATGTTATAAGTCCTGTTTTCTGTTAAGACTTTCTTTAAGAGTGTTGCAGAGTTGTCTGAGTGTATCAGGTGATCACATCTTAGTGCTTTTCGAAGCCCTTGGGTTCTTTTTTACTTGTTTTATTTACTGTCTACATCTTGAAACTTTCTGGCCTGTTTGGGTTGTTGGTCTGAGTGCCTGAGTCTAGATCAGTGATCAGGGTCCTAGACTCTGTCTGTCCAATCTGCTTTCTGTCAGTTATTGGTCTGCATTTTCCTATTTGAAAGTCTGCAGTGATTTCTTGGTCATTGTATGCACCCAAGTTGAGGTCCTAGCCTGCTTCTCTTGCTGGTTTTTAGGTTCTGTTTGCCTGTCAGTTTCAGTTTGTGTCTTTATACAGTCTATAAGTTGCAAGTTTACTCAAGCATTGCATTTATACATGCACAATAGTTTTTTGAGCATCTTTTAAAGTGAAAACAAAACATAGTTAGTCTCTTGCATTGTAATTTTTGCAATAGAGTAGTGTTTGTTTCAGTTTAAGAAATACTATCTCAGAAAAATACAAAAACATATAGGCTTAGTTTCTCTTTTTGTTGCATATAGTTCATCAATATTTATTTGAAAAAATGAAAAGAAGTTTATTTTATAGTGATAGTTTGCTTTGAATGCACCTTTTAATTTCATTTACTTTCTGCTGAGTCAAAACATCATATAGTTCATCACAACCGCTTCCTTTGAGTAAAGAACAGCCCTTAAAATTAACGCTTAAATTTAAAATCTATTAGTAAGTTTTTATTTTTAGGGCCTTCCACCTACTAGCTTAGGCTAGGTTTGTGGGCTAGGGAGTGTAAACTTCCCACAAACTATAAACTCAAATGTAGTGGGCCATTCATTAGGTAAATCCTTGGTTCTACCGCTGTATCTGGGAAGCTCCTCTCAAACGGGAGTTAAGCACGAGGCCACGTGGAGGCTTGGACAGAGGGGATAACCCCCCGAATCCTTGTCAAAACGTAACCCAAGACTTTTGCGCATATGAGGATTCTGTCTAGGTAGAATTTTGGGCTCAGCTACCCTGCTCATGCGTACGAGACCGGCTTGCGACTGTTCCCCCAGACAGTAGGTATTATCAAGGTAGCCTTTAATCTCTTGTATTTTAGGGCTCATACACAGGTAAACCGGAAGGTTATTTATGGTTCACCTCGAACGGACTTGGAAGGTAACCCTTGTGGAAAGTGCAGGAGGGTGGTTGGGTGATTCCTCCGCTTGTGCCTGAGAACCCCTCAAGGACGCCAAGTAACTGTTCATCAGCCTTCTTCTGGAAGGTATATCTTTATAGCCTATTTTGATTACTTGAGACTCTAGGATCTTTTTAGTGTATGCTCTGTAGATTTGCTTGTGTTTAGTCTGACCTTAGGGTGTGATTTTTGAAAGTCTTAATTCTGGAGGACCAACTGCTTAGAAGGTCTAGAAGGTTGAGAAACCTTCCTCCTCTCACACCACTGGAACCTCCACCTTTACCCCAAAGGAGGAGATTAAGCACAGGTGGTTCTTTTGAACCAGTAGGAACTAGTGAGGTTCTTGGTGAACCTGAGTTAATAGCTAACCGCTTTGATTTAGATATAGTTGAGATAGAAGAGTTGCAAGCTGACGAGTTTGCAAGAAACTATAATACCCCCTTGACTGATTTGAACGATCCAGTGATCGTGCAGGTTAGACCCTTTAGTTCACCAGTACTAGGTGTACCTGTAGGTAGAGCTATGTCTTCTGAAGGAGAAAGTTCATTTGCTTTCACCTCAACCTTTCCGGTTGAAGGGGTACTACCTCCCCCAGTTAGCACCCCTAGATCTAACTTACCTTCCACACCCCTAACTCCAATAAGCAGGGTGGTCCAACCACCTGTTTACTCGAACATTGGAAGTATGTCTGGTGATATGGCTACTGGGATTCCCAGTATACCTACAATACCTTCTTCTTTCCCTTACCCTACCCACAGTGGTCCGGTGGGATCCTTGGCCTTTGTCCAAGGATTCCCTTGGAATGGGGGGCACATACCCCCATCCAGTCCTTATGTAGGTCCACTTCCTTCATATGTAGGAGTGCAGTTTGGAGGCAACACCTCTTATGGGCAGAGCTTCCAAACCCCTATTTCGGTCCCATATACGAGCTCTCCCTTCTCTTTGCTTAGTGGAGGGATACCTGCTCCAATCTTTCAGACCCCTACTTCTATGGGGATGGCATGAACAAATTATACTGCACCTCCCACCCATAATCCGGTGGCCTATGGATGGAACCCTTTTCAAAGCAACCTTCCCACTTCACAACCGGTGTCTGGGGACAACCCCTCTTTTACCTTTGGCCATTCGGGGGCAGGACCCTCGAATCCTCAAGTTGGCACATCTAGTACTCCGGTTAGGCCAAAACTTCCCTTCCTGGCAATTTTGAACTTGCCAGACTTATCGAAATTGATGAATGATCCGGTGAGGCATGACCCCACGTGGCCACCTGTTCCCACCAAGTTGCCTTCAGACATCCCTAAGTTTGAAGGTAAAGCTGGTGAAGATCCTAGGGTACATGCCACCACCTTCCACTTATGGTGTTCTTCCAACTCATTGAATGAAGATTCAGTGAGATTAAGGTTGTTCTAGAGGACTTTGACGGGCATTGCAGCAAAATGGTATATCGAATTGCCTTCTGCTTCCTTTAGTAGCTTCTGGGACTTGGCTACTACTTTCCTTAGCCACTTTCAGCTTCCAGTCCGATATGATTTCGGAACAGACTTGTTGTCCACCTTTAGACAAAACAAGGCAACCCACATCTCAGATCATATCCAAGAGTGGAGGAGGCGAAAGAGCCTTATCAAAACTACCATCCCTCCTGAGTTTTTATTAGAATGGTTCCTTAAATCATTATTGCCCTATATATCTAAGGATGTTTCTACATCAGGAGTGACTAGTGAGGAAGAAGCCATACTCAGGGCCCAGCAGTTAGACTTGATTTATTCACAGTCTGGGATCTTATACGAGATCATCCTTGAGGCACCAAGGCCTTCTCATGAGGCCGAGAAACCCAAGCCTAGACCCCATGCCGATGGTGTGGTTGGGTCCATCAGTTCTCCCACTGTAGAGTCTTTGACAAAACAACTTCACCAATTGTCTGTCAAACAATCTACGGCGGAGGCAACAAAGGCTGCCCCCTCTCCCCAAAATGCAAATGTATTTGCTCAAACTTCTCAAAAGGGCAATCAGCAGCCCGGTGGTAAGAAGAAGAAGGGCAAGAAAGGAGAGGGAAACCAAAACCAAAACAAGCCCAAGCCCACAAACAATGCTGATGAGGCCAAGAAAGATAAAAAGAAAGTCAAGTTTCCTTGTAAGTTGTGCCAAGGAGACCATTTGACCCACCTTTGTCCCCTCATGAAACAAGCTCAGAAGCTGTTGAAAACTCAACCAACGGCTGTCCTAAAGGATCCTTTTCCCCAAGGACAGAATTCCGCATCAGCTTCTACTGTAGCAGGGGGCAGTCAAACTGCTCCTGATCCTAATTATATCAACATGGTTAGATCCTCCACTTTGTTACAAACCAGGAACAAGAACTATGAGAAGGAGACTCCTGAGACGGGTAAAGCTGTAGGTGAACCTTCCAACCCGCTCACTATAGAGAAACCATTGGAAATAATGCCAAAGATACCCAAAGGTGTCTTTAAGAAGACTTTGCACAATCCCAATAGGGCTGCTTCCAACTACTCAGTGGTTGAAGACCTAGCTCAAACCCCTTGTGCGATGTCGACTTTGGAGGTGCTTCAGAGTTGTCCCGCTCAGCGGGATGCCCTTTTAGCAGCTCTAGGTAGCATGGACTCTACGATTCTCATGGCGAAGTTTCCTTTGTCGGATGTCAAAATTCGCCTCCCTTACCATGTAGCCCTATCGATCGATGTTGTCCATGGTGGTAAGACCATTGGACGAGCTGTTGTAGATGAGGGAGCCTCTACATGTGTCATGTCCCTGGCTTGTTGAAAAGCTCTAGGTTCCCCAGAGCTGGTCCCATGAACCACTTTACTTACTGCTTTCGATGGAAGGTCTTTCCATCCACATGGTATCTTGCCAGCTTTCGAGATTAAGTTGGCAGGCAAAGCAGTGTCTGTTGAAGTCGAAGTGATTGATGCTCCCCTGGACTATAATTTGCTTCTAGGTAGGAATTGGACTTATGCAATGACTGTTGTTGCATCGGCTGTTCTTCATGTCGTGGTATTCCCACATGAGGGCAAGTTGGTTACTATTGACCAAATTGATTTTACTCGAAAGGGCCGTTTAGAGTCTAAAGATTCCAATGTACCATTGGTTGATCAGAGCAAGCCTACTCAGAGCTTGGGGGCTGGATTGTATACATCTTTGATGGGCACCTTTGATATCCCAGCCCCAATTAACTATATCAGTTCCACTAGTGTGGGGAATTCCATCACTTCGGTGGTGGATAGGACTGATCCTTGGGTTCTCCCAACCCCCCAGGAACCGGAAGTGCCCTTATCAGCAGTAGAAGTGGCATATCAAGCTGTTACCCAAGCCACTGTTGATTCTATGCCAGATCCTCTTATAGTCTCGGATGATCTAGGTGAAGTCTACTTGCCCGCATGGGCGGAAAACTCTTTACATTCCATCGATTGCTTGGAAACTGTTTTACCTTCTGATGAAGCAATTCTGGAAGCTATGTCTGCACGTGAGAAGATATGTGAGGATCTTCATCACCGGTCTTATTTTCTTCCAGATCTAAGCAAGATTGAAAACCAAGAGTTTCATGTGAGACTGCCTGGAGATGTTGATGTACCTGTTAACCCTTTGCCTAGGGAAGGGGTGTTTGCCGAGGGGAATATGGCAAACATTTCTGCTACTATACCCATCAACATTTTCGTCAACCTAGATGTCGTGGAAAACATTTATATAGGAGCAAACTGCTCTCCAGAGGAGATTGATATCTATACTGCCCTTTTCAAGGAATTCCGCGATATCTTTTCCTGGTCATATGAGGAGATGCCAGGAATTGATCCATCTATTTTCCAACATGAAATCCATACCTACCCTGATGCCAAACCGGTTCGGCAGAAATTACGCCCCGTGAACCCGTGCAAAGTGGCGGCTGTGAAGGCAGAAGTCGAAAAGCTGTTGAAAGCAGGTTTTATATATCCTATTGCTTTGACTGAGTGGGTGTCCAACCCAGTTCCTGTTGACAAAAAGCAAGGAACTATTCGCGTCTGTACTGATTTTCGAGACCTTAACAAAGCTTGTCCCAAGGACAATTACCCCACACCATTCATTGATCATATCATTGATGCTTGTGCGGGGAGTGAAGTCTTTTCTTTTATGGATGGTTTTTCCGGCTACAATCAAATCCAAATCAAACCGGAAGACCAGCATAAAACTGCTTTTATTTGTCCTTGGGGTACATTCGCTTATAGAAAAATGCCCTTTGGATTGAAAAATGTAGGGGCCATGAACTTTGCTTTTCATGATATAAAAGCCATTGTCGAGCCTTACCTAGATGATCTGCCCGCTCATTCTCGTAAGAGGATCCAACATCCAAATCATCTACGGTTTATTTTTGAGAGATGCGGATACTATAAAATTCGCTTGAATCCCCACAAGTGTGTTTTCTGCGTCGAGTCAGGGCGGTTACTCAGATTCATTGTGTCCAGTAGAGGCATTCAAGTGGATCCCCTAAAAGTTGAGGCCATCATAAATTTGCCTCCTCCTCGCATTCTCAGGCAACTTCAGAGTCTACAAGGAAAGTCTAACTTCCTTCGACGTTTTATCGTAAATTATGCCAAGATCACCAAAGGTTTCATGCACCTGCTTAAGCAAGACACCCCATTTGTATGGGATGAAATAGCACAACTTGCATTCGAGGCATTAAAGAAAGCCTTGTTGTCGGCTCCTTTGTTACGCCCACCAGATTATTCTAGGGATTTCATATTGTATCTAGCCGCGTCGGAGTCTACCATTGGAGTAGTGCTTGTTCAGGAGAATGATATGCTCGTTGAGCATGTCGTTTATTATCTTAGCCGTGGTTTGGTTGGGCCTGAGCTTAAGTACTCTCACGTCGAGAAGTTAGCCTTAGCGGCTGTCTATGCTGTACAGAGGTTACGACACTACATCTTACTGAGGACCACTACTGTAGTGGCGGATGTAAACCCTTTCCAATATGTTTTATCCCGACGGATTGTTGGGGGAAAATTCAACAAGTGGATAGTCATTCTCCAAGAGTTTGACTTGGTTTTTCAATCCGCTAAATCCAAAAAGTCCTTAGTGTTTGCTGAGCTTATAGCAGAATTCCCTACGGAAGATGATGTAGTGATTCAAGATGACTCATTCCCAGATGAGCACATCTTCCTTATAGCCACCTCTGATCCTTGGTACGGGGATATTCTTATATATCTCCATACTTCGAAGTGTCATGCTGCTTACTCTAGGGAAGATCGGCGTAAGTTAAGACTTCATGCAAAAAACTACCTCATAATAGGAGATACTTTATATCGAAGAGGGGTAGATTCGGTCTTGCGTCGCTGCCTTACTCATGAGGAAGCGGAGGTTGTCCTAAATGATTCTCACAGTGGATCATGTGGGGGTCATTTATCTGGGTTAGCAACGGCCCAGAAAATCTTACGTGCCGGTTATTTATAGCCCACGATCTTTAAAGATGGTGTGGAAGCTGTGAAGCGCTGTCATCCATGTCAGCTCTATACCAGAAAAATGCGGTCACATCCTGCTCCCTTATTTCCCGTTGTCTCGGTAGGCCCCTTCATGAAGTGGGGGATTGATTATATGACATGCAACCCAGCCTCGGCTGGGGGGCACAAATACATCATTGTCGCTGTTGACTATTTCACTAAATGGGCAGAGGCAATGCCTACTTTTAAGGCCGACGGGGAAACAACAGATTTCTTCGTTTTCAATCAGATTATTGCTAGGTTTGGTATTCCAAAGGTGATTGTCACTGACCATGGCAGTCATTTCCAAAATCACATGATGTCAGAACTGACCACTATGCTCGGATTTCGACAAGAGCATTCTTCTCCATATTATCCGCAAGCAAACGGTCAGGTCGAGGCTGTAAACAAGACCTTAAAAACTATTCTTAAGCGTACTATTGATACAGCCCGCTCAAATTGGCACATCATGTTATATCCTGCTCTTTGGGCTTATCGAACCAATGTCAAAACTGCTACGGGTTTTTCCCCCTTCCAACTCGTTCACGGGGTGGAAGCTATTACACCAATTGAATGCGAAATCCCATCCTTGCAGATAGCAATTCATGTGCTACCTGATACGACTGAGCTTGAAGAACAGTTGTTACACTTAGAACACCTTGATGAACAGTGTAGAGATGCGCTGACTGCGAACCAGGCTCATAAAAATAGGGTTAAGACTCAATATGATAAATCGGTTAAGCCTAGGATTTTCTCTGAAGGGGATCTTGTCTTGCTCTGGGACCAAGATAAAGAACCTCTGGGGTCAGGTAAATTCAAGGCCATGTGGCTCGGACCCTATGTCGTATCTAAAGTTTTAAGTAAAGGCACATATGAATTAGTAGATTATGATGGGAATAAGCTGCCTGAGCCTAGAAATGGGCTCTACCTTAAGAAGTACTACGCTTAGGCCTAGCACTTTTTCTTGTATATTAGTGTATGTATTTTATGTACATTAGGTTGTTAGTTTAGTTTTTTATACTATCTGTTGGTTGTTGCAGATGTCTTCCGAAATGTATGTAGGTTTCGCTGATGGCGCCAGCCGTCACACTTGTAACTTGGCTTCAATAGCATGGGTTATCTATTCTCCCACAGGATAGTTTGTTGCCGCGGGTGGCGCTTGCCTAGGTCCTACTTCTAATAATGTTGCTGAATATAGGGTGGTTATTGAGCTTTTATGGGATGCATTGTCACGTGGTATTACCCGACTTGAAGTCTGTTTGGATTCCCAGTTGGTTGTTTCCCAGCTCAATCGAGCTTACCAGGTATGAAACCCTACATTGTTACGTCAGTTCATGCGAATTCGTTCTTTGGAAAGGCATTTTGAAGCTATTACTTTTAATCATATTCCAAGAAACCAAAATTCATTGTCTAATGCATATGCAAATTACATTTTAGATTGGCATCTCACACATAATTCATAAAATATACAGCACATATGTAAAAAAAATTTGTAAATAAACTGACAACTAAAACACACATATATATATATGTAAATATCTGTTTATACATAGGATAGGTCAAGTCTGATCCGTAGATCCCAAAATATACAAAATGTGGATCATCGTCCATCAAAATGCCCTAGATCTATGACTGGCCACCATGGCCGCTAGGACCTGCCTGTTCCCCGTGATCTCCGCGCCCCCTGGCTTCCTCAGCCTCCTCGGCTTCGGCAGCCTCTACTGCATCTCTATATACCACTACTGCTCTGGCTACCTGTCTGAAAAGTCGTAGCCATGCGGGTGGTACCCCAACGACGAACTCCTGTATAGCTGCAGGGAGATTCTCTATCCGTATAGTAGGTACCCGCTCGGTAAGCCTAGTCAGCTTCGCCTCGAGTACCTGGATCAACCCAGGATCTCCTCCTGCTACAGGACGTACAAAGGTATGTGGGTGCCCTGCAGGGCGGACCGGCCCAATATCTGCATTTTGACACATGAGTAGGATTAGACTTGTACATATGTATATATCTTATCATTACAAAAATTCATAAAAATTTGATAATGATAAAATTAAAAAGACTTACCCATATCACCCCATGCTCCTCCTGGAGGGAGGACTAGGTCACGATCACCTCGGAAATCCAACCCAGCGTATGGAAACTACTCCAACGCCGGCACCTGTTGTTCCCACCAGATATAGAAATCGTCGTCATACATGCTGTGTACCACATCACCTCCTCCTTGGCGGAGGAAGATATCCCCCCACCTGCTCAGCCTAGAATGACGTGGATGCTGGACCTGTAATGGCACAGCAGGGCTCATAGCCGGCACTCTCTCAAAGAAGAATGCAACCAAAATGCTAGCATATCCAAATTTCTTCCGTCTCCCCCTCTTGCAATCGGATAATTGCCTCTTCATAAGAGGGGCGATTCCCGAGCACCAGTCATGGAGTGTGCTTCTAAAACAGTCCACCGCCACTCTCATCTGAGTCCTGGTGGCATGATGTAGTCCTGATGACCCTGACAGTCTGACAACGGTACTAGCCAATACTTGTAATGTAAAATCCTGTATATCTGTGATGAGAACACTGCTGCCCTTCTTCTGAGTACCAGGCCTGCAGAAAACATCCACATAGTTCTGGACACTCAAGGGGTCTCCACCCCTGCCAGTGCCCTCCAGGTTCACCGGTGCTCCCCGATGTGATAACCCTATAATAAAATAGATATCCTCGACAATCAACTCCAAAGTCTCACCTTGGATGTTGAACATCCCCAGGTCATGGTCCCAATAACTGACTAAGAACTCCAATATGCGGACATTGGCCCGCATGGGTGATGTGCAAAAGAACTTAAGTAGCCCACTATTCCGCAATGCTTGGATAGTAGGCGGGCTTTGGAGCGCCGCTTGGTCCATCATCTCGTGTTCCCTCTCCCTCCACTCCAGCACCATTATATTCCTGACAAAAGCACACAGTTTGGTTCAGTAATTCATCATCAAAATGTAAAAATTTGAACCATTTTCAAAGTTTTTATCTATTGCGCACTATGCGCGACTGTCCATTGGGACATGTCGTGAGCCATGCGCGACTCTTTTATGCAGCAACTCGCGCATATAACACGTATGCACGGCTTCTCTATGTAGCAACCCACGTATACATTTTGCAACTTTTTATTTTGATGAATTAAACTGAATTGACCATGAATTTTAAAATTTGTTTGGATGAAAATGAAGGGATTCGGGTGTAGATTTACCTGCAACTGACGGATCTGAATTCCAGCGGTCCAATTGTCCACAACGAGCGATCAAAGATAGAGGGTAAAAGTTCATTTTTGGTTCATAAAGTGCAAATGGTAAGAAATGTTTCAATTTTCAAACTATTAATAGAAATAAAATTTTGTAAAGTGGGTTTTCTTCTATAGTTTGAAACGTCAATTTATTAATACCATCCCTTTTGTGCCTTGGAACAGGTTTACCAACTTTTTCAAAGTGTTGATGCTCTTATAGGGTGGTTTTGCTCTTTCCTACATATGTTGGCAACTTATCACTCCACTTTAAGCTTAGTATTCAACATTTTGCCATGGACTATGGTATTCTAAGCCATTAGTCCCTTGTCTCTACCATTGTTCTTCCGTGGCTAGGATCCCCATTTCATGAGTATCATCCTTATATGCCATTGCCATCTTTTTATACTCATTCCGTCACTGTTTCAGGCTCAGGGGTTTCCTCATAGCTATTTTTCACGCCAAATAGAGTTTCTTATGAATCTCTCTTTACAAGCTATACCTTTATAGGACTCCCCAACCTTATGGAGTTTCTTTAGGCCCAGGTTTAACTCCTTAAAAATAGACTTGACTACCGAGTTATCTCGTCCGTTCAAGCTCGTTAAGAATATGTGAACGAGCATTCGCATGGTGGTAGGTTATCTCTTTCTCGGCCCATGCGGAATAATACGAGAAAGGATCACTCTCTTTTCTTCAGAATTGAGAAGAGTATTCTCAGGTATAGGTTTATCACTTTTCCGGACCTGAGGGACTAAATTTACAGAAAAGGAACACCCGGTTTGAGCTTAGTTTTCTCTTTTTCGTGCTCTGGACCCAAACATGAAAAAGATTCCGAGTGTACTTTGTGTCTTTTTCATGCTCGTTAAACACTCAAGAACAAAGCACCGAGTTTATTGTTGTAAGCCCCATTTCTCGTAATCAAATGGATCTTTCCGAGTGATCTTGCTTTCATTCACACTCGTAAAACTCAAGCTATTTTATGCTATTATTGAAGGAGCGTTGGGTAGGTGGTAATTTAACCTTTTTCGGACCTTCCCGACTAAGTACGAAAAAGGTTCACCTTTTCTTCTTCGGAAGTTAAGAGAGTTCTTTTGAGGTTTGTTTTATACTTTTTCGGCCTTAAGAGACTAAATTGGACGAAAAAGGACCCCCCTGGAGTCTTCTTTGGCATTTTCAGACTCTCTAAATGTGAAAATACCACATGAGCATGTACTAGTTCGGGCTCAATAAATCCACGGATCAGTGTATCAAGCATTATTTTCCCATCTCTTCAAGCTTGTTAAAAAATGAAGAGGGAACCGAGTTGGCTTTCCTGGACTCGTTAAAACTTAACAGGGAAGGAAAGGAAGAAGTTTTCTCTTATTTTCAGTAATGGAAGCATGTCATCCTTGAACATAGCACTCTTTGCCTTCTGATATCCATGTTTCAGTGTACATCTGTGTTCAGCTATCACTTCGAGTTTCTGCTCCTCCTCCTGTCCTTTATCCTGGGGAATCTGATCATGTCTCCTACATGACAGATAAGTCTAGTTGTCCTATCTATCTATTATACGCTGCCTTGGGTCATCTCTGTGTTGTGCTCACTGTTCAAGGATTCTTCCCACTATCTGATTTATAGCCTGATCCAATCACTGTTATATCTGTTATCCATTTACTTATGTCTATCTTCTTTTGCCCAGTTCCTAGTCACTCTTGTGATCCGTTGGAGGATCTATTGCCTTCCCTATCACATTACGATTCCGTTTCAGCACTTCCTGATGACGACAACCTAGAGTTCTGACGATAGTACCTCTGGATTCACTTTTATCATTGGTGAACTCCTTTGCTTCAGTTGTCAATTATCATCTATTGGTTGACAAACTGTAGAATCCTTTCCATGTTCGACTTCAGCTTACCCTTATTCACATGGCTTGGGTTGTACTTGGTTTTTTGGGATCCTGTATGAAGACCTTAGTTCTTCACTTATGAACTAAGTTGCGCAAGACTATGTTCTATTTCTATATCCAGCTTCCAGATCTTTGAAGACTCATCATTATTTTATTGTGGCTTCGATCCGCCTTTGTACTATACGTGGTTTTTACCCGTATCATATGATGTAATCAAATATTGTAAAGGAGCTAGTGTTCCAGTAAATTGAACATAGCATCCTCAGATATAGCTCTGTATATGACATTATTATGTATTGGTTTCAGGTACTCCTTCTGCTCCACTGGATTTCTGAGTTTCTCCAGAGTTAGTATTATAATGTATTTCGGCCATCCTTCCCCTCTAACCTCACACATTAGGGGGCATCTGTTATACACCTGAATGGCACCTCTCTGTCCGAGTGTTGATATCCCTCATGCCGGCACACAAAAGGACACTTATGGATTGAGGTTGCCTGGTTTCATTATACCTTGGTTGATGATGAAATACATTGTCTATATGCCCAGCTGATTACTTTGCCATTTGGAGATTTTGAGTAGCATGCGCGACTATCCCTATTGACATCTCGCGCATCATGCGCGAGTCTTATGTTCAACAAGTCGCGTATATTTGTATGCGCGGGTTGCACTTGTATAGAGTCGCGCTTCATATGCAGGTTTCTCTACTACAGACCCGCGTATGGTTTCCTCAAAATTAATATTTAAAAACACGAGTTAATGGGAGATTAGTTTTCTCATTTAACTTAATCCCATTAACTGCTGCAACCTCCCTAACCTTCGAGAACTACCTCCTTTCATCCATATAAATAGAGGCCTTGGGGAGGGGGTTGTCGAGTCATACTTGGAGAGCAAAGTTATGCTGGTGGATTGTCTACAGAATCTTTGGAGCAGAGAAACTCAGAGTCCTTTGGTGACAGAGGAGTCCCTTGTTCAGACATTGGGTTGTAACCTAAACTCCCTCTATTATTGTTAATAAAGCAAATTACTTCTTCCATATTGTGTTTCATGTGTTGTGGATTGGTAAATGTTTATATTTCATTATGTTATATGATTTGCCTAACCCGCATCTTTATATATGAATCATTTTGTTTCTGGAAGAGTCTTTGTTAACAGGTGAAGGAGGAATTACCCTGGAGATTTTGGAAGTGGAGCAAAGAGGAAGAAGCTAGCTTGGATCAACCTTCGTATACTACAAGTAAGTTCCTGCTACTTTCCTATTTCCTATTTGATGCTTTTAAAGTCAAATTGTCTGCAAGTGTTAGAGTATGTTGGTAACCCCCAGACCTAGGTTATTAGGTAAATTATCCATTACAACAATGGTCAATATCCCCTTCTCCTGGTTGTGTTAAGACGACTCCTAGTGCGATGCCTGATGCATCCACATGTACATGAAATGGCTTAGTCCAGTCTGGAAATACTAGGATGGGCGCTATAACCATCTTCTCTTTAAGCGTATCTAGACTCTGCTGACATTCCTCATTCCATAGGAATTTTACATCTTTCTTTAGTAATTTCTCCATTGGTGCTATAATCTTTGCATAGCCTTTGATGAACTTTTTGTAGTACCCGGTATGACCAAGTACTGTCCTCAGCTGCTTGACTGAGTTGGGTGCTGGAAGATTTACAATGATGGTGATCTTCACAGGATCTACCATCAAGCCTTGTCTACACACAATATGACCCAACAAAATACCGAATGGTGCACAAAATATACATTTTTTCAAGTTTAGAGAAATATGGTACTACCTACATTTCTCTAACATCAGTCTTAAATCTCCTATGTGTTTGTCGATTAGTCCAAATACAGTCTAGTCATCAAAATATACTTCTAAGAATTTATGGATGTATTCTTTAAATACAACAACTACTACTCTAGGAAATATAGCTAGTGCATTCTTAAGACCAAAGGGCATTACCGTATACTGGAACGAGCCCCATTCTATTGCAAAGGTGGTCTTAGATCGATCTTCTGGATGTATTCTGATCTGATGGTAGCCTGAAAAGCCATCAGTGAAGGAGTAGACCTCCTGTCCTCCCACATTGTCTAATACCTCATTAGTGAACGGTGTTGGAAATGGATCATGAAGCGATGCATCGTTGAGCTTGCGCAGATCGACACAGATTCTGATGTCCCCTTTTGTTTTCTTCTCTTGCACAACCATGGGGATAACCCATTCGCTTTCTTCTACCGGCTCAATGATGCCTGTTGCTAGCATCTTATCAATCTCGTCCTTGACTTTTTCTTTGTAGCGCGGATTCAATCTATATGGGCGTTGCTTGACTAGTCTAGCGTCCTTCTTCAATGGTATCCTCATCACTCCCAGGTCTCCGACTATTCCCTTCATCTCTATGAATTTGGTGGGAAATAGGTCATGATAGTCATGTAACAAATATACGATCTGTCCGACTGTTTCATCATTCCAATAGTCTCCAATAGAGGCAAACTTAGGTTCTGCATCTGTGCCAATATTGACCTTTTTAATCTTGATGGGCTCAGTGATTGCTGGAATCTCTTACTGTGGTCCCCCAACATCGCGAGTCCCTTCTGACTCCGGAATGTTAGTGTTGCGAGGATCCTCATCCTCATCCTTATCTTCATTGTCTGAATTTGCTGCAAAATTATAGCATTCGAGCACAGCTTGCAACTGGACAGCCCACTCAGGTTGAGCCTGTACTGAGATGGTGCAGTCCTCAAATATCTTGATCTTGATTATGTATAGGGCCTGAGCAACACTTGGATGTTCTAATTCAAACGCGAAGGTGAGTAGGAAACTGTCTGTCATAAGTGACCATGTGGTTGTCCCCTTGCGCAATTCGGTCTCTGTGTACCAGTTCCTTGGAACTGTGTCCAATGTGTGAATGAATCGGTGAACCCATTCATCCTCGGGAACGTCCGACCAGCTCTGTTCACATGCCTGAATGTGTGTCCTGGGATCATTTTCTCCTGTGTACTTCTGCTAGACATACTCTCTGTTGATATAAAATCTGATCGCCATCAGTCTTTTAATATCATCCCATGATGCGATATTCTCTTTATGCGCATACCACCATCTTGCAGGTGTGGCTCGTACTGCAAGGTCCATAGCTAGGATCCTCTGCGCGTAAGGGATCTGTTGCTCAAACTGCTCAAGGAAGTCCTGGATATCTTTCAATCCATGATATGATGGAAGGTCGGTGATCTCTGCGCCAATCCATCGCAGTGACTTACTCATAAATGCACATCTGCGCGCTGAGACTTCGTAAAGTCTATTCTGCCAGTTCTCTAGACCAACATCGGAATCCGATGCGCATGAGCTATCGCATCGCCAACTAATGTTCCCTTCTGCAGTTGGATTGATATAGTCGTTCTGGTTCGCAGTCATCTGGTAGAGACTATCCATGTTACGTGCCTCCTCCTCTGCTCGGATAGGTTCAATATATCTAGGACCCTGGAAAGGATCCAATGGCGCGATGACCCGGATTTGCGCATCCTCAAAGGTCATTTGTCTTCTATTTAGGTCGATGACAGCCTTGCTACCGATCGCCCAATCAATACTTAATAATTCTGGATACGGTCGACTGTCACCAATGATTTCTATAACCTCGAATTCCACAAAACTGTGAACTCTGTCAATGTCAACTGGCACCTGCGGCAGTCGACCCAATGGTGATACTCGCTGCTAGTTAGCTAATCTCAGGTGGATAGGCGATCTGAATAACTAAGGGCTACCCATCTGTTGCCATGTCTGCTTAGTCAGAACATTCACCTCTGATCCTAGATCTAAGACGACCTCATCCATTTCAAATTCTCCAATCTGTGCTGTGAGCTTCATCTCTCTTACGGTCCTTGTATGTCCTATAATATTATGAACAGCGCAGTGTGCACTGTCCGAGAGAGAAGGTTGCTGACACTGATCTATGATGCACTGTAGCTCATCGATATCTTTTTCATTTCTCAAGAGTTTCAAGCAACTGCGCAGGAAGGATTGTACACTTTCTGTCGATTCATCCTCATCGCATCTTCTCTATGTGGTAGCCTGCGGTATCTGTTCACTGCTATTGCCACAAGGTGCTTGCTGCAATAAGCCCCTAGACGGCGGTACCTGCCATCCTGATTCGGTAGGTTCATCAAAGGAAGCCTTGGCTTCGTGAAATGTCTCTTTATTCTTCTGCAGGTCGAATTATGTTGCTTTACTAGGAGCTCTGTGCACCCACGGCTGAATTTCGTTCTTTTCGATATCCTGCGATATCCCACTGGTGGAAGCACTGCTATGAGTCACAATGTTAACTTTTGGTTCTGGTTCCTCCGGTTCAGCAGCAATAAGCTGGATGTTCTGGTGTACTGCTGGCTTAGGGTCTTTAATCTTAGCTATCAGGGTAGGACACTCCTCTATGGTATGATCATAAGATTTGCAGTAGTTACAAGTGGTGGTGGGGCTCTGACAGTCCCTAGCATAGTGTCCTACAACTCCGCAGTTATAACAAGTGATTGGTCTGCGACCTTGGCCAAAACCCCCTCCTCGTCCAAAGCCTTCTCCTCGTGCAAAGCCTCCTCCACAGCCTCGTCCTCTGAATCCTCCTCCACGGCCTCCGTAAGCCTGATCAGGCTGTGGTCCCGTTGTTGGACCCTGTGTTTCTGAATGAACTCTGCACACGTCATTTTTTCTATCTAACATGATATCATAGGCTCGACAATCCTGTTCATCATGTTCGACAGACTTGCAGAAGACACAGTATAGGTTCTTAGGTGTCTGTACATACTTCTGAAGCAAAGGGCATTGCTGAGGCGGATGTCCTTGTGTTTTGCATATTTCACACCATGGCCCTTGCGTTCGTGGTAAGGGGTTAGGAGCCCCTGACGCTAAATATTCTGCAAAGATTGGACAGTTGTCTTTGGTATGACCCTGTGCTTTACATCGTAAGCACCATATGTCTTGCATAGCCTCTTTCCCTTTCTTAAGTTCATGTATCTGTAACGTGAGGTTGGCCAACTGGTTCTGTAGAGTTGTCATGCCTGCACTGGTTTCAGCTAAAGGTGAAACTTCTAGCTTCATTGCCATCTCCAACGCGTCATCCTGCATCCGGAGTTTCTGCTGCATTAGTGGCAGTCTGATGTGAGGGAGCAGCGCTGCAATAAACCACTCCTTATGCTGCTCCGATGCAAACTCAAAGCTTACTTGGTCTATAAGAGCTTTGAATTTTTTGGTCAAAGTCCCATACTGATTCTGATGGAAGCTGCTTAATATCCTTGAGCTCTGTTATACACTGAGATTCAGACTTAGGCTTCTTGAACTCTTTAATCATGGCGTTCTTGACCTGGGCAAGTGTCTTGGGTATTGTGGTATACTTTATGTACCATGTTAAAGCTCGATCTTTGAGTGTGGTGACCAGCTGTACAAGTTTAAGGTTATCATCATTGATTGTTTTGATGGTCCACATGGCTTCACATAGAAACCAATGCTGTTCCGGGTCTTCTGCTCCTGTACCCTTAAAGGTAGGTAGCTTCATGTCATCTCCCATTCTATTTCTCTGTGGTGGGTTCTGACTGACTGGATTACTACCACTCAGCGGTGTAGGTGGGGGCGATGTAGCGGTAGTAGGTACTGTTTGTGAACTACTAGATGGAGTACCTACGGGATTATTCTGAGTCCCTGTCTATTTCTGTGGGGTATAGGGATGGTAAGGGATACCCCCCTCTGGTTCTTCTATGGTACTAGGACTCTGTTGTCTAATATTGTCTGAACTGTCTTCAAATACAGGAGATCTAAAATCTACTTTATACTTCTTTCCACTACGTGTTCGGCCAATGTCATCAAAATTACTTTCAAACTCTTGTGACATTACTATCTTTACTTACTCATCTGAAATCATGTCCATTACTCCTTTTTCATATAGCAGCATCTTAATGGATAAGTTTAGAGATCTTAGGTACTCACCACGATATCCTTTGAAGAAGTACTGCTCAGCCTCGCTGAAGCTCTTTCTCTGGTCAACTGCAAATTCTGTAACAAATCCTTCTAGCACACTTGTAAGCCAGAAGTCCACTGTTCTCGTAATGGGATTGGCGAGGTTTTGCACGGTCTGAATCAGCTCCGGTGTCCAGACAATGTTTCTTTTCTTCTTGAATATGTTCCTATCTGTCAACTTTGATAACCAATCGTAAAGCTCGTCTCCATAGGTTGCAAAGAATATCGCAACTATATCTGAAGAAATATGTTTTTGCAACCAGTTCTCTGTGCTCAGTCTAGGACTCTAATTTTCTTTCTTGGCAAAGTCCCTTAAGTTTGAATCTAGCCACTCGTGAAACTCTTCTCTAGTAGGATTCCAACAGAACATTAGCGCTCAGTTGTTCAAACCGGCAACGGAACCATTTGTTGGTCGCATGGGCAGACCCGAGTTTACTATAATCAACCAACAACACCCCTATCTCACTGGCCCTTTCGGCGACAGACCGCAAAGCGGCCTAAAGTCTCACCCGAAGTGATTCTAATGGGTTGTCCAAGGACTCAAGTGTCTTGGACCAGGTTCCGTGGAAATCCTACTTGTGACTCGCAGCTCTCCTAGCTGCGAGGTCTCTCTCTTTGTGCGCCGCGCGATCTTCTACTCGCGATGCGCGATCCCCTTGTCTCGCATCTCTTCTAGCCACGGAATATTCCTTTATACCGTCATGCGGTCCCTATCTACGTCGCACACTTTCCCTGACTCGCGATATCTCCAACCTTACCGCATCGCCGCGCACCGTGCGACACGCAGCTCCTGCTCAACGCTAAGTCCTCAACCTACGGTATCACGCACCACAGCTCCTCTGCCGGTGCGGTATCGCCTTCTTGCGATACCCTCCTCCCGCGGCTCAGCGCACTTAGCGTTGCTCGTGTCGACGTGCAAGACTTAACATACAAGGCTATTCAATACTGCAACTAGTGACTGTTTCACACAAAGTATAAATGAACCACTTACAATATGCCAAAGACTTCGACTTATGATTACCCATCTATGTTACTGCAAACTGATTAACGCATTCATTCATTAAACTGCAAACAAAGTTCTTGTGCAAAATAGTAAAGAGCAGTAAGCAAATGTAATCACATGCATTCAACATAAAACACGCAGGTTTTACGTGGTTCGCCCCCAGGATGGGAGTTACGTCCACAGAACTGTGTTTCTCTATTATAGCTTGGGGGAAGGTAAAACACAGTTCTTCTGCACCGCATATGCAGCTCAAGATCTTCTCTCTTAGATCTCTTTCTTCTCTATATTGCTCTCCTACAATATACTCTTCCCTCTCTGCCGATCCCTGCATATCGTTACATGCATGACTCTCTAAGCCTGCTACTGGTTATAGTAAGATTCTTTCGTTAATAACAGAACCAGAGCTAGGATTTTACAATAGTCTGATAATCTACAAAATACAACTAACAACTGAACGAAAACAGCCAACTGATCCACTGACTAACAACAACCTTTACAATACAAATTATATCCCTTTATAGGCAGCCCGAAGGTCTTGCCATTACAACACTGTGGGCCTGTCCCAATAGTAACCCAAAAACCCTAACTAGTGACAGTCGGTCCTCTCTGTACTTGAGGTAGCCACTTCCCATCACACCACAGCTCTCTGCAGTCTTCCATGCTTCCCGGCACTGATCATGGGTACTGTGCACCGCTTCACCTTTCTATCCTTCGTCTTCAATGCTTCAGCCTCATTGCTCCTTCTCCTTTATGAGGGTCGTTGAGCCCTCCTGTCTTCCGCCGCTGCCTTCAATGCAGTGGGTGAGCTCTCTCTTCTCGGCCGCTCAGGTACCGTTGCCTTTCTTGACTCTTCTATCTCAAAAGTCATGGTTTCCGGCTCTGCTCTGCAGCTGGAAACGTGCTATGGTGTCGTAGCTCTGTCTTATCTTCTTTCTGCCAAAACTTATCTCTCTGCTAAACTAGCAGCTTCTTCTGTAGCTGCGGGACCCTACTCCAACAATGCTTCATATTTATCATTGTTGTTCCTCTAGTTCATTATTGTTGTGGTTGTTGTTCCTTACAACAATTTCTTTAATATTATTTTTGCAATATTATTAATGCATGTCTTTTTTGACTTGCATCAATATGGAATTCAAACTTAAACTTGTCTACATCTCTTCTAAGGGAATATTTATTGTAATATTATACTCTTTTACACATCACCCAAACCAACATCTCTCCAAGGAAAATTTTAGGAGAGAAATTTAGCCCATGGGCTACTTTTCGATCTTTTTTCCCGAAAAGAATTCACCAATTTATCTGTTTTTTAAAGGCGATTCAACCAAATTCCATGGGATCATTTTTTTACTTTAAATATCACTAAAATTATCCAAAAACTATAAAAAGGCTTCCGAATTTTGAATTTTTTTTAAAGAATCACCAAACATTTTATGGTTACAAATTTAAGAATTGATAGAATTCTCCAAAGTTTATACACTTTTAGGAAATTATGAATTCTTAATGTTTTCCATACATCTTTGGTTACAACTATATTTAAAAAAAAAAAAAAAATTGAAGTATATTATTGAAACTAAATTTCAAACAACAAACTTTGACCTAAAATATTTTTATGTTTTATATACGTGTTAAATGTATTTTACATTCAATTTTACACTTGCATTGACTGTGTATTATAAACATCTTCTTAAATTAATATCCTTTCACTCAAATTAAGCGTTAAACCTTCGATAAACATGGAACAAACTTATTGCAATTAGAATACCAATAATACAACACTTTAAACAACACCAATAATACAACACTTTTACCAATGTCCTCAGAATACTATCCTTCTTACTCATCTTCTTATTTTTTTAATTGTCTTCCAAATAAAGAAGGAAATCCTAGATAACGTACATGATATGGAATAATTTATTATGTCCCGGAGGATGGATCGCTCAACTGTATTAGTTTATCCAAATAGGGTTGATTTTTCATTGAAGCTAAAGTTAAACTTAACCCTTGCGTAAATGTGATTAAAGAAGAAGTAGAAAAAGAAAACATGATCTAACATAATGAAAAATGCATAGTGATTATAATTATTGCATTAGATTGTATGGATGGCCTTTGGTCTTAGTTGCCATGGCCTATGTTATCCAAGTTTGGATTAACGGGGATCTTAGTATTATTTGTAATCATCCCTTGACAACCATAGTGTAAATGTCAGCTTCCTAGATTAGGAGTATGTCGCCACTTCATCAGTGCCATGGGGAAGTTATCTGGGGCCCACCAACCACCCGATGCATTAGTTTGCTTGAGTTTGGGAGCTTTAGAGGCCTTAAAGTGTTTTAGAGAAATTGTCCAAGAAGAAGTACGGAATAATCTAGTGAAAAACGTTAACAAGAGAAATTGTCCAAAAAGAAGTACGAAACAATCTCGTGGAAAAAGATAAGAAGAGGTTGACATAATTTCTGAAAAAATAGAATTTTAGTGGTTGTTATGATTCCAACAAAGGACATGGATATGGTTGTGGTAGAGGAAGATTCAGGGGCACAAGTTTTAAGTGTAATGCACAAGCAAATAAAGCAAGCAATTTGATAGGAATATTGCTCATGGTGAGAAGGAAAACACCTACCAAAGTGAGAAAGGAGAATTTCAGAGTTCCTATTGAAACACTTGTCTGATAACCTACATCAAACAGGGATTCATGTTTTTATGAAACTTGTTTGTATTCATCCATGAATTGATGAATTGAAATGTGGCTTCTAGTTTGTATAATAACAAACTCGATTTCCATTTCAAAATAGGCAAATGCTTGCGCCATTTCTTTATTTATTTATGTGTGTTTAATCCATGTGATTGTTATGCTTAGAGAGATTGTGATCATAGTGATAAATTAATAAACCTCTTCTTTTTCATAAGAAATATCACAGCTTCGCCCTCATCAAAATGGAGGAACGGAACTCATGGAACACCCTTCCTATTTCCTACAACCCAAAATGAAACAAAAATAATTAAGCTAATCATGGAATACCTTTACTATTTCCTGCAACCTAAAACCAACTGGTATGTGCCCCTGCTTTTTCATAAGAAAGATCACGGCTTCGCCCTCATCAAAATGGAGGAACAGAACTCATTGAACACCCTTCCTATTTCCTGCAACCTAAAATGAAACAAAATTAATTAAGCTAATCATGGAGGTAAATCACGTTTTTCTTTGATTATTGATAGTGTTTATAGTGAAGTGATTAAGAAGCTAAATTTGAAATGTGTACCTACAAAAAGGACATCCAAAAACAATGTTAGAGCAATGTCTTATTGGTTTTTAGATTGGGAATTATTATAATGAGGTTATTTTGATGTGATCCATGAATGCTTGCAACAATTTTTTAGGAAGACCTTAGCAATTTGATAGGAATATTGCTCATGGTGAGAAGGAAAACACCTATCAAAGTGAGAAAGGAGAATTTCAAAGTTCCTAAGATTCAAACACTTTTCTGATATCAGACATGGCTTCATGTTTTTATGAAACTTGTTTGTATTCATCCATGCATTCCTAAATTGAAATGTGGCTTCTAGTTTGTATAATAATGAACTCCATTTCCATTTCTGGCGCACTTATCTTTCTCTCTCTTGCAAAACAACTTGAGTGAGTGAGTACAAATGAAGGGGAGCACCTCCCTATTTATATTCTTCAGTTGACTTAACTTCTAACCAAACAGGGCTGACTCATCTAACTGATTGGGCCGACTTGTTTAGCAAGAAACCAATAATAACATTTATTATATTATCACTTGACTACTATTGACCCGACTTACATTCAAAGGTTTACATTGATTCTTTCAATGACTCTTACAAGACCAAACTCATCTCCCAAAGGAAGAACACATTCAATACATCTGGAATATCTTCCGAAGTTACAATACTTTAACACTGCTTACCCATTTCTTAGTATGCATGAGTGCCTAAGTCAAAGTCTGGATCTGGGATTTTGTCTTGGTCAACAATGGTTTTTTGGAGAAACATTCATCAGTGTTGTGCCAAAATGAAAATTTGTTTTAATCCAGTGGAATAGGTGGGTGACCACCTATACCCATCAAGATCAAGGACTAAGCATCTTAAAAGAAGAGGGCAATGTTATATACATAAAATAATAGGAAAAATGTAAAAAAAAATGATTAAAATGTAAAAATATATATATATTAAGAAAGGTTGTGACTTTACCAAGAGTCACCTTAACAAGACGACAAGGCTTATATAAGACTAAGTTTCTATTGTAATTTACATATCTTCACACAATTTAAAAATTACATCTAGTTTATATATATTTCGCATTTTTTTCATGTTTCAGTGGGATCATGATGTGATCCACAATAGAAGTGGGTGTGCCATGTAACTTAAAATTTTGATCCAGAAATACTTGGCCAATATGGAGGGAATAAATGGATGTTGTAAGGAACAAAAGTGGGAATATTTGGGAAGAAAGTGAGAATACGTGTATGCCTATTTATGTATGGGCTAACATAGGAATTTAAAATTGAAATTTCAAGTTACATTTTTAAACAAAGAACATGGAATCAAATCCAACCTTGTTGGTAATGACATTGGCCTTGAATATCAATTCTTTGCATTCTTGTTCGAGGTTTTGAGTTGAATGTGGGGATATTTGTCTTTTTTGTAATGAAGAGTGTCATGTTCTTGCAAGATCAAGAAGCTAGAGTTGTTTTTGCATTAGTCAAGGAATATCTCAATCAATAAACCTTACATGTTGAGAGCCTTTTATTCTTCTAATATGTAGATGCCTACTAGTTAAACAATAGCGAGAGATTGTTGTTGTTTCTAGAGATACTTGTGTGATGTGGAAAAACAATGCCACATGGTTGGGATAAATGTTGTCATTTTTGGGGGTGCGCACAATGTAAGGCGATTTACATGGTTTGATCTACATGTTGTTATTTGATTAGGTGTTGTGCCTCATTATCAAATTATGCATGGTAATAACACATGCTAGAAACATGAAAAGGAAAAAAACTATCAATTTTCATCAATTAATTATAAAATACGACAGGATAAACAAACATGGGCAAGTGCTTTATGAAAAATAAGAAAACAAGTTGTCAGAAAGCATTAGTGAGACACAATTCCAAATAAGTAAAATGTTCTTATGCAAATTAATTGGCATGTGGATGTTGCATTTGAATTGTGTAAGATGCATACAAATATTGCTAAACGTGTCACAATGATAGATCATCAATCCACCCTCGAGAAATATGGGCAATGGGATTTAAACCAACATTTTTCTACTTCCTCTTTTTTCACAACAAAATTATGGGAAGAGGTTTGACAATGCCAAGAACACTACTGAGGATATCTATGCTGATAATGAGAATGACAGTGCCCCCTTGTAAAAGGGTGTGAGTGTTCTTTATGTTTTGAAAGTGAAGAAAAAAATGGCATTGGAGAAGATTAGTAAGTTAGTTTTGTAAAGATTGGAGAAGAGAAACAACTCAATCCAAATGCTTAGTATATCCAAGACCCTATACAAATGGTTGAAAAATAAGCTCAATGGAGTTTACAATTCCTTCCCATGCTTTCCAAGACCTTCACCTTTATATCCCATTTTGTGGAGCAACTTGGAACAAAAAGTTTTGATCAAAAGTGGCAAGAAGTGTACATAAAAATATAATCATTATATATGGAATAAGATACAACATAATAAATCAATAAGAGAAACAAATATTGACTTCACATGTAAAGAAGGTTTCTCCAAATTATGAGCTCAAATTTGAAAGGCTTGGAGATTTATATCATTATTAGTTTGTTGTTTAAGGAGGATGCCATTTTCAATGTGTAAATCCCTAATTTCATCTACAAAAGATACAATATCTAATTGAAGTGAGGACACTTTGGCATACAACATATCATTGGTTGCTTTTAAAAGGAAAAAAAATGATTAGAAGAAGTCATAGAGCCAAACTAGAAGGATATGCACTAAAACTAAGAGGACAAAACACAAAAAGGACCCAAAGTATAATATAATGTAAAACAATTGTAGATAAAATTTTCATATCTAAAATATGATGATGCCAATGCAGGGTGAATGAAAAAATACACAACTTAAAAAAAACAATGCTATAAAATGAGTCTATATGAAATGGTATTCCCTTCTGAAGGTTTCCAAAAAAAGGGTTGCATTAGGCCTTGTTTGAAAATAGAAATCATCACCATGCATATGACTCAGATCATTGGATGCCTTAGATATCACCATTTAAATTTGTAAATTTTTTTTGCGCCGAGAGGCGCTCTACAACCTAGTATGGGGGAGATCTTGTAATGTTATGTAACACTACTCATGTAAATGTCGGCCATAAAAAATAAAAAAATTTATTATCCTCCAAAATAAATGTCGGCCACAAAAACAACCTAATATGGGATAGATGTTGTAATGTTCCTACCTAACAAAATAATAAAAAATAAAAAAATTAGTTATCGACGAAAAAAATGTGGGCCAGAAAAACAACACAATATGGGGGAGATGTTGTAATGTTCCTACTTAACAAAATAATAAAAAATAAAATAATGAATTATCTACAAAAAAATGTTGGTTGTGCACATGGTTTTAAAACCATGTGCAAGACCTCCTAAACAACCCATGGTTTTATTGTACATGGTTTAGGAGGGCCTTGCAAATGGTTTTAAAACCATGTGCAAGGCTTCCTAAACAACCGATGGTTTTATTGTACATGGTTTAGGAGGTCATTGCAAATGGTTTTAAGACCATGTGTAAGGCCTCCGAAACAACCCATGGTTTTATTGTACATGGTTTAGGAGGTCATTGCAAATGGTTTTAAGACCATGTGCAAGGCCTCCTAAAAAACCCATGGTGTTAGGAGGGCCTTGCACATGGTTTTAAAACCATGTATGGGGGAGATGTTGTAATGTTCTTTCCTAACAAAATAAAAAATATTATGACGTGTATGTTGGTCTGAATCACACCAAAGCTGATAGTTGAGTGCAATACTTAAGAAGAGGTTTACACCTCCAAAAATTTGATCCCTATCGGCGCTTGATAGAGCCGAGGATTTGGATCTATGTCAGCTTATGCTTAATGGACAAGGGATACAAAATAAACATTGTCATGGTAGTGTGTATGATGATCTGACATGCCAATTATGCCCTAATTCTAATGTTGTAGAAATGACTATGTAAATTTGAAGGCATGACATTGTTGAATAGGCCAATCATCATACTTTCTAATTGGAATGTCAATGATATGGTACTATGGAAAGGGATACATGGAAAATGTGAGGGAATTTCACTAAGGTGGAAGGACCACACGGTAATATGCATGTTAAAGGTGTTGTGGTAATGTAACACCCCAGTTTTGACCCCGTTTGCATTAAAAATGTATATGATGTATATATTGTAATTAATCATGGTGTGGAGCTAAAGGAAAAAGGCCCACCATCGATTTAACGTTTTATGTTCTGCTGATTAAGATCGTTGTCGATGGTATAATCGTGCTAAGTTGGGACATTATAATTTTTGCATCATGTACATATGCATTTTAATTAAAATACCCACAACCAGCTATGTCTATGCAACATTAAAAGAGATGGGGGCATGATTTTCCTAAGGATAAGGAGGGGGGAATATTTAACCTTTGGGGCCAATGGGGAAAAGCCAAATGTCAAAGGGAGAACCCATGAAACAGTCAACTACCTTTCTTTGCTCATTCACCCAATCATTTAATTCTGCCAAAAATTGGTTGAAGTAGTTATTGCATGGGGATGGGAGGAGTATGGGCAGGAAATTCGAATTTGGGGAAAATCAATTTTGATTTTTGGGGCAAGTCAACACCCAAAAATGCATGCCATTGGGATATACATCCACATTCTTCATTTGCTCACGCAAGGAAAGGTTGGGAGCTATTTTTGACCTCCACGATTTTTCCCGTTGTATGTTTCTTTCACGATTTGGGGCTCCTAGGCATTTTTACCATCATCATTCATCCATGTTGGGTTGTTGTATGTGTGTTTTTACATCACGTGGACAGTCATTCTTCACTCTCCTTAGGATGAGAATTTCATTTTGGGTGATGATATGTGGTTGGTTTTCTTTCCCCAACGTTTTTGTTGCATTTCCCCACGGATTGCCAAGCTAAAAATCGTTTTTGAATTGGGCTGAACGATTTGGAGGAAAGACCATGTTCTCTTGGTTGTGTTTGAATTCATTTTTTAGCCACGTTAGGGCCAAAACGTTCCTGGGAAATCAAATTTATGTCAAGGGTTGTTCTTACTCTCCTTTGCAACTAATTTTGTGGTTGAACTGTGTTCCTCAACCCATAAATGGTGTATATTGTTGTGTATGCAATTGGTCTTTGGACTGTGTAGGAGTGGAAAGGAGTCTGCTTGACAAACCTAGTTTTTTGCAGGAGCCTCATAGACAGAGCTAGAGGGGTGGCTCTCTTCTCTACACCCCCTGAATAGCACTAGAAGGGAAGTCATGTCTTGAGGGACTGTGCAGTAGAGAAGGGGATGATTCTTTGTGTTGGGTGTGTGTGGATGTCTTAGGAGTCAAGCTAGTTTTGGTGAAGGCATCCTTAGCTCTTCAGTGTGCCCACTAGCTTAGCAGACAATGCTTCCATCTCCTGATAACCTGATAAACCCAACTTGTTGGCTTGGTTATGTGTTGTTGTGTCCCCTTGGCACTCTGATAAACCCAAACCTAGATTTGGCTTGACTAATTTTTGACATATCTTTGGCTATGTGTGAGCCTACTTAGTTTCCTTTTCCTTGGGAAATCATGCCCAGCTCGGGGGTGGTAGTGTTGCTGAGAAATTAAGAAGCACACTGGCCTATGGTTGGGCGGAACGTTGCAGGAACATAGCTAGTTGTGGGATGAGCTTCTCCATAAGATAAGTATTCTTGTCTATTTCATCTCTACAATTGTATTTGTTGTTTAATGAAAATGATGAACATGTTAAATGCTTGAATGGAAAGTAGTTTGCTTCATCTGCATGATAGATAATTTATGCATCTATGCATGTTTAGTTCAAAGCATTTCATTGTATGTTCCTGGGGCTAGTTTCCCGGGTAGATAGTAGCAATTGCTAGCGTCCTCTTCACTGATCAAAGGGTCGGGGACGTTATAGGTAAAGAGCCACCTGCCATATTTTATAGCCACACATGTATCTGATTAAAAGTGGTCTCCTTCAAAAGTTATAAAGTCTCACTTATTAAATAAAAATGTCCCCGCATGAGTAGTGTGGAGTGTTCAAACACTCTCACCAAATAACCATGAAAGGAGGGAAATACTAGATGAAATGGGGTGACACCCTCACTAAATTTTACAATTCCTAATAAAACAATGACAAGTTAAGTGATATCACAGATGGGTAAGAGGGAGATACAAATAGTTAAACATCGACCATTGGAAAGAAGGACCTGACTGATTGGTGGAAAATAAAGTATGTGACTACTAATAATAGGGCCAAATAAAATTAGGCCCTCATTGAAATATAGTGGCATTGTATCCACAAAAAACAAATAGAGTCCCCGAGGGAAAAAAACCACAAAAAAAGAGCCAATGGGCTTGATCAATACTAGATTTGGTGGGAAGATGAAATTATTATGCAGTAATATTTCTATCCAAAGAAATGGTGTTGGAAAACTCAAAGAGAAATAAAAACACTAATAAATTCACTAGAAAATATCTTTGAACAAAACTTTCTAAATCGAATTTCATTAACTTTTTGAGTAACACAATTGTTGCTTGCCAAAGATAAATATGAAGATCTTGAGAAGATGAAAAGTGAATTTGAAGAGGCATGTGTGATAATTGTCACGTGTTGTGTTTTATCATGATGAAACCTATTATGAATGCTAATGGGAGACATAGTGTAAATTGTTATCTAACTAAAAACCTGTCATAGCCTCCTATACCTTAACTTTGTGACTCTTGGGGATCAAACCACACTCATTTTGGACACCTCAATCATCCTAGGGCATCTAACCACTACTCATCACAAACCCTAATCACCAACTGAGCTTATAATAGGGTCGTAGGCCGATTAATTTTCTCCTCCATGAAATAATTCTTAGTTTGGTATGTACGGAACAATCAACACCAAATCTAAGATAGTTGCACGCTTCATAGGATGCATGAAGAGTGCATCAAGTTCTTCTTATGTAGGTTATTGTGTCCATAATTCAAATCTTTACGATACTAGACTTGTAAAGGAAACTTATCTGTATAGGGAAGGTTCTTAAAATCTTCATGAGAAAAATTACTTAAACGAAGGTTCCATTCTTAAACGATTTCCGACCTTCCTTGGATCCACTTTGAGTCCAATTGAAGAGGCATTACTTCTTCTCATAACTTCACCCTCAAAGCTTTTAACTTATTTTAGAAAAACTTAGATTACAAAAATTTCAAAAATAATTTAAGATAGCTTAGATTATAAAATTTTGGAAGACTTGATTTGCAACCTATTTTTAAAAAAGCTAAGATTATAAAATTTTCAAAAAAATTGATTTGCATTTCCAACATCATTATTGAAAAGAAAAAGTTAAAAATATTTCAAAAAATAATTAATATAATTTTATTATTTTAAAAAGTTTATTAAAAAAAATTATTTAAATCTTCTGTATTGAAAAATAAATTATTATTTCCTTTAACATACAATATTATCATATAACTATTTTAAAAATAAAATAAAAAATTATTCCAATACTCGATATTGAAAAATAAATTATCATTTCCTTTAACATTCAATCCATTTATCATATAACTATTTACTTTTATAAATCATTTATTAACCTAACGCCCCCTATGAAGAATTCAAGATTTCAATTATTAACCTAACGTCCCCATATCGATTATATTGTGGTAGTTGAACCAATTTTGACCTGCTACCAAAGCTGGATATTCAAAGGGAGTTACATTTTTACCTGACTATTTACACTGATCGGATGACCTGGCTCGCGTGAGCTTTCACATCACGCATTGTTGATCATCCGATCGGTGCAAATGGTTGGGTGGAAAGCTAATGCCTATCCAAAGAGTTACATTTAGCTTCAACCCTTTAAGAAAAGAGTAAAGTGTTTTTACATGGAAAATTTTATTATTTTTGTTTTTGTTAATTAACTGGATCAATTAAAACAGTCTCTCGTGGAGCTTTGAATATTGACCACAAAGCATTTGTTCCATGGAAATTGGAATGTTAAGGTATACTGTCATTTAATGACTTTTCACAAATAACAAATTAGAATTTTTAAATTTTAAATATTCAAAAAATACCTTTTAATATAGAGAATTAATAAAACATTATAAATTTGTTTGGTTATTAATTTAAAGTCAAAGTTAGTATAATGAGTAAACGATGGCTGCTATATTCCCTTCTCATCCCTCCATAAGAAAAGGAACAATGGCAATCTAACGGAAAAAGATAAGAAAAGGTTAACGGAATTTCTGAAAATTAGAATTTTAGTGGTTGTTATGATTTTAATAAAGGACATGGATGGATATGGTTGTGATAGAGGAAGACTCATAAGCATATGTTTTAAGTGTAATGTACAAACAAATAAAGTAAGTAAATGTGTGGGGATTGTGAATGAAGGAAGAAGATAGGAAGCTACAACTTTTTGTGAATCAAGAAATACACTTAATGATGGAAAATGAAGTGTTGACGTTCATCAAGAATACGAGAATCTCTTGTTTTTGAGAGATTTGTTAAAACCAAAGATACATGAAAGACGAAGATTGAGAGTTTTGTTGAAACCAAAGATGCATGAAAGACAGAGATTCTTCCTAAGAGAAGACCATCTTCGAAACCATTTGTAAGGATGGAGGTAAATTGTTTTTTCTTTGATTGTTGATAGTTTTTCTTGTGTTTTTCCCTTCTACCTTTTCTTTCTCTTCCTATTCTTCCCTGTGAGTCTTGTTTGGCTTCCTTCCTTTCTTTCCCATTGTTTCTTTCCCCTCTTCTCTATATTCTGATGTTTCTTCATGTGTAGTCTTTGGCACGGAGCTTGTCATTGTCCCATAAGTTATTGATCTTACCTAAACATATGGTTGTTTTAAAAGGGTTGGTGTGAGTCTTGAGATTTTCTTCTTGTGTTATTTCTATTAAAATTGTGTGTTCCTTTCTTAACTCTTCTTGGAATTCCTCCCTCATCTCACTTTTTTCAACTAGATATGTCTCTAAGGCCTAAAATTTGTTTGCAAGGGGGTCCTCTTTTGGTGGAGTTGGAGGGGGTTGTGTCTGCTTCATAGGATATTTTATACCCTTTTTAGAGAATACATTCCATTCAACATCCTTGTTGGCCCCTTCATCCTGGGCTCTCTTCTTAGTACATTTTTTTGGTGAAATGCCCATTTTCAAGGCATATCTTGCACTTGAAAGAAATATTCTCATAGTCTACTTTCTGGAGGTGGTTCCATTCATCCTGTTTGATATTAATCTCTTCAGCAAGACCTTTTTCTAAATCTACTTTTACACATATTTTAGCACATGAGAAAAGGCATGGTTTTGGATTTACCATGTCTATGTATTATCTAAGAGTATTTCATATGGCCTTTAGGTCCTCATCTCCCCAACAGTGCAGTGGAAGATGAGGAAGCATGACCTAGATAGGTACAACATAAGGGATATCATTTTCTGGGTCAAAAGATGCATTCCATTAGTTAACATACATACCTCTTCGAAAAAGAAAGTATGGTTCATTTCGAAAAAACAAATTTTTATTTTCTTTGTGCTCGAATAAGAAGACAAAGAAATGTTTGTTGCAAAAGTCTTGGACCACTTCTCCTTTAATCAGTGGCCTCTAGTTCTTATTCAATCAAACTTCTACTGCTTTTGAGGATGGATAAATCCCAGTAAAATGTCCTAACAACCCTTTTTTCTGAGAGAGCCATTATCTTGTTCTTTGCAGAGGTTGAGGAGAGCGTTACTTCTGGGGCCGACATGAGTTTGACAAAAGGGTAATCCAAATACTTTAATGATTTGGAGGTAGCATCTGATGCCACGGAGATACCTTACCTGTAGTGGGCAGCAATAGAAGCAACCCCCCCCCCCCCCCCCCCC
>LPNX011104203.1:105896-167645 GCA_001517045.1 Pseudotsuga menziesii
TTTTCAAAAAGGTGTATACCTCTTGGGCTAGTGGATCTTACCATAGTTGTGATTTTTGGTGTCACTAGTCTTGATAACAAAACATCCAACTTGTCCATAGTGACCTTCTTATATTTAATTAGTAGATAATGTTGTTGTATAAATCCTAGAATTTTAAATGTGTTGATTTCTATAGTTTACTTTGAATCTACAATTATTGATCCGGATTTATGCAGGAACGTAGCAGAATACACAAATAACCATAGAAACAAATATGTAGCGAAAATAACACTTCATTTCATTAATCAATAATTGAAACTTGTTTACATACATAATGGAAATAAACTAGCTAGAGTACTGGTAGCTTATCTCTGAGAAGAGATGTGGCGGCTACATGCCTCTGAACTCTATGTTATAATGAGGCTCAAAGGCCTATATATTATTGAGAAACAATGGAAACCCTACACATCCAAAAACCTAACCCTAGGAGGTGAAACGCCTTAATGTGGGCCCCGTTTGGTAACTTGGTACATCAATTTCCCGGGGTCGTAACTTTAGCATACTACCTCCGGTTGACGCGCATGATACATTGTTAGAAAGATCTGTTTAAGGACGACATCCATAAACAACAAATATCAAGTCTAGAATGGACTCATATTTGCCCAACCATTGGAGGTAAATTGTTTTTTGTTTGATTGTTGATAGTTTTTCTTTCGTGTTTTTCCCTTCTGCCTTTTCTTTCTCTTCCTATTCTTCCTTATGAGTCTTTTTTGGCTTCCTTCCTTTCTTTCCCATTGTTTCTTTCCCCTCTTCTCTATATTCTGATGTTTCTTCATGTGTAGTCTTTGGAACGAAGCTTGTCATTGTCCCATAAGTTATTGATCTTACCTAAACATATGGTTTTTTTAAAAGGGTTGGTGTGAGTCTTGAGATTTTCTTCTTGTCTTATTTCTATTAAATTTGTGTGTTCCTTTCTCAACTCTTCTTGGAATTCCTCCCTTATCTCACTTTTTTCAACTAGATATTTCTCTAAGGCCTAAAATTTGTTTGCAAGGGGGTCCTCTTTTGGTGGAGTTGGAGGGGGTTGTGTCTGCTTCGTAGGAGATTTTATACCTTTTTTAGAGAGTACATTCCATTCACCATCCTTGTTGGCCCCTTCATCCTGGGCTCTCTTCTTAGTACATTTTTTTGGTGAAATACCCATTTTCAAGGCATATCTTGCACTTGAAAGAAATATTCTCATAGTCTACTTTCTGGAGGTGGTTCCATTCATCCTTTTTTATATTAATCTCTTAAGCAAGACCTTTTTCTAAATCTACTTTTACACATATTTTAACACATGAGAAAAGGCGTGGTTTTGGATTTACCATGTCTATGTATTATCTAAGAGTATTTCATATGGCCTTTAGGTCCTCATCCCCCCAACAGTGCAGAGGAAGATGAGGAAGCATGACCTAGATAGGTACAACAGAAGGGATATCATTTTTTGGGTCAAAAGATGCATTCCATTAGTTCACATACATACCTCTTGGAAAAAGAAAGTATGGTTCATTTCAAAAAATAAAATTTTTATTTTCTTTGTGCTCGAATAAGAAGACAAAGAAACGTTTGTTGCAAAAGTCTTGGACCACTTCTCCTTTAATCAGTGGCCTCTAGTTCTTATTCAACCAAACTTCTATCGCTTTCGAGGATGGATAAATCCCAGTAAAATGTACTAACAACCCTTTTTTCTGAGAGAGCCATTATCTTGTTCTTTACGGAGGTCGAGGAGAGCGTTACTTCTGGGCCGACATGAGTTTGACAAAGGGGTAATCCAAATCCTTTAATGATTTGTAGGTAGCATCTGATGCCACGGAGATACCTTACCTGTAGTGGGCGGAAATAAAAGCAACCCCCCCCCCCAAAGTTCAGATACTAAAGGGGAATCCATGAAAGAGGCTGAGTGCATAATGTTATAGCATAAACCCTAAGCTTGGAGCTAGTTTTTATAGGAGGCCTTATTATTCTTTGGTGAAATCAGTTATCCTAACTAGACTAGACGACAATATTTTTTTCCAAGGAAAATCTTGTTGGGAAACCCCTAAGCACTTCCTTGTGTTTCGTGGATGGTACGTAGTGTAAATCCATTGATATCGATTATAAAAATTATTGACTTGATATGGACATCAAGTGAGGCACGCAATAAATGTAGTCAACACATGGGATCAACCCCAAGGCCTTATTCATGAAGCTCAAGGCACACAACCACTCAAACTATCACATCAGGATAGTTGACAATGAATATGCCAATCATAGTAGAAATGATATACTTCCCAACAAATTCCTTGATTATACTTTCCAATGGATTTGAAGGGATCGAAGGTGGAATTCAAAGTCATTGATTCATGTTGCTAAGATTTTTGGAACAATACAATATGCAACATTTTATAAACATAACTATTTCTTCATGCATCTTAGGTCAATACACATACCTATGCAATTTATCCATAGCCTCCTCAACATGGAAATTCCAACAAGTTTGGAAGTATGAGCCTCCCTTACTAGTTGTACTATTTCTCACTTTAACACAAATATCTCCCTAACTTGTGGAGTAAATCATCTTGGATATGGTTATAAGCCTTATTATCTTTTTGGTGACATTGCAATGATTGATACACCCCTTTCAAACCCTCATTTTCAAAAAGGTGTATACCTCTTGGGCTAGTGGATCTTACCATAGTTGTGATATTTGGTGTCACTAGTCTTGATAACAAATCATCCAACTTATCGGTAGTGACCTTATTATATTTAATCAGTAGATAATGTTGTTGTAGAAATCCTATAATTTTAAATGTGTTGATTTCTATAGTTTACTTTGAATCTACGATTATTCAAGAGAATGGTGATCAATATGGATCATGGTATACTTACCCAAGAAATAGAGCATTTACTTATCCATTGCTTGCGCTAAGCCATGGAGATTATTGCCAATATAGTTTGGTTAGTTCAGTAATGCTTCATGGAATAGTTCTCAATGATAGTAGACCAACCTCCCCCTTGCATCAGCAATGCACCCCTAACATTTCCACTCACAATAGTTTCCATTTTAGATTGCTTCTACAAACTATGTAGTTCTCATATCAAGGCTTGACTAATATTATGTCTCAATCCTTCACATGTTTTTTGTTATTCTCACCCCAATGGAATTTATTGCCATTAGTTGTCACATCATGAAGTGGTGTTTCCATTACTAAAAATGATGTTATCCACTTTCTGGGATATTGGGAATATCCCACAAAAGTCTTAACTTCAATGACATTAATAGGAGTGGAATCACATTCCTCAAGTACACCAGGGATTACTTAGCAAGCTCACAACTCTTTATGTTTAATAGAATTTGGTGTTTTCTTAATTTGTTTCCAATACTTGCTTTAGATGTACAACATGCTCCTCTCAAGTAAAACCAAGGACCAAGCTATCATCTAGATATACTATGATAAAAAAATCTATGAATGGGCACAATCAATCAATCATTAAACACATAAAAGAAAATGTATTGTTCAAACATAAGGGAATTACTAAGTATTCATACAAAACTTGCTTCATCTTGAAGGATGTCTTACAAGCGTCTTCTTCCTTGTTCCAGATTTTATGAAATCTAATTTCAAATCCAACTTAGTTAAGTACCTTACATGTTGTAGCCAATAAAATATGTCATCAATCCACAAAAAATGTACCAATTTGTGATCGTGATCTTGTTTAGAGGTATATAGTCAATACAAATTCTCCAAGTCTTATCCTCCTTTCGTATTGAAATAACATGGAAACTACAAGGTGAGGTACTTTCTCTTATGAGTCATTATTACAAAAAATTCTACAACTACCTCTTTTCCTCACAAACTGTAATACAAATTGTCTATACAATCCTGTGTTTGGTAAAGGAGAATATGGTAGTAATTGTATATCATGCTCCATTTCCCTCTTGGGTGTCATGTCTTTTGGATCTCATAACACTTCTTTGTTCACTTGCAAAAGATCCTCCACCTGATATTTCTATTGTTATGTATACCCTTTTGAAGATGCCTTAATTCCCACTAACTCAATGCCTTTCTAGTTCTATCTAAATACGAGAAGTACATGCTCCGTGCTTGATATGATAAATATATAAGCATGGTACATACTCACTAGAGAGATATTAGACTTCCCCTTATGTGCATTGATGATAAAAATATTTATGATTGCCAACCAAATGATATTGGATTTCCCTTCTCATGAAGATGGAATCCCTCATTTATATTTAGGGTCTACCAAAAACTACACTATAAACATCAAGAGGCGCTACATAGACTTCTACTTCATTTGATAAAAAATGTTCTAAAGAAAATCTACACTTACACTGCTTGGAAAGGATGATTTTAATACCCCCCTAGATTTGTATGTATAATAATTGGGGGAATCCCCATGATACATAGGAAATGTTAATGGCTATTTTTACAAGAATATAATATGCATATATAAATTTTTGGCGATTTTTTTTCATAAATTTATGTAATCCTGTAAAATATTAGCAAATCTTTGATAAAATTATAAAATCCTGTAAAATATTAGCAAATATTTCATTGAAATATATAAGCTTGTAAGACATTGGCAAATCTTTCATAAAATTATAAAATCTTGTAAAACCTTAGTGGATCTTTCATTGAATTATAAAGCCTTGTAAAGGCTTAGCAAATCTTTCATAAATTTCTAAAATCTTGGAGAATCTTCATTCAATTATATACTTTGTGCCTCTCTTGTAATGCAATTATGTGTTATTGAAATGGAAATGATACTCAATAGATAATAGATAATAAATCCATATTGTAGTATTCCTATAACATCTAGTTTGCATGGATCACTATTAATACTTTATAACAACAATTTCACCCACCACTCCCTTCCTTGCATTTTCTTTTAGCTAGATAATTAGTTTACTTGTTAGCATCGATATAAGGGATCGATTTTTTTGGAAAATGTTGGAGGTAGTGCCTTTGTGTATAGCATTCTAATTCTTACAACACTCCAACTAAATGTGCTCATGTATAGTTCAATCTAAAATCTCTTATGCCAGCGTCCTCCATGTTTGATATTTGTGGTGTTTGATTATCGTTAGTTGTACAACTCTCATTTCCTTTCATTTTTTCCTTCTAGTTCTACTTTCCATTTTACAACATGTCACTTTTCATTTATATCAATGTACTACAAAATAATAACAAACATAACATCATTATACCCTATAACTATAATACATAAATGTTTTAGATGTTATAGGCTGAAGTTTTTATTTTATTTTGGAATTAAGGAGACAATGCATTTATAGTGCATTAATCACTTGTGTTAAGCACAACCCCCCCTTTTCATCCAAATTCCAATTAGGAAAGCCATTACAAAGGTAAAATGGCTCGTTTAGAGTGTTTGGAGTCTAAAAATAGAAAACTGCATGGCTTCGATGATGACCTAACCAACAGAACCGTGGAAATTGAATTCAAGAACCATAGCCATAAGCAGTGGATCAATAAAATGAAGTATTAGAAGAACCAATCCCTTCAACTCCTTCTATATTATTATGTTAAATTAAAAACATTCAAGAATTGACTACATGGGTTAAAGCTATAAAGGAAAAAAAACAAGGTCCCCCAATTGCAGAGGTTGACGAAACAGTTCAAGAAAAAATTAAAGAGTAGTTCCTTATACAAACCAAGTATTTGAAGGCCCCCTTCAAATCCTTATCATTAGATCCCATACAAGAAAGTATTGTCTTCCTCCACAACACCATAGATTTGAAGGACCTCAATCTTGAGGGTGATTGGATCAAGGACAATGTAACATTGTTCCTTCGATTTTGCTTTACAAAATATTATTTTCAAGTCTTTCGAGATAAAAGAAATCTCTTCTATCTATCACACAAGCTTTACTTGGACGTTAATATTAACAGGTCCCATACATATGCATTCTAAGAAGCTCAAGAGCATGTATTATAGGCTAGGGAGGGGAAATGGGTTGAAAGTCATTATCTTCATGCAAGGAATCGTCACTCCCCCTTGGGTGATCCAATCCCAAATCCTCTAAATGACATTATGTATGGTACAATAGGGTCACCATCTCATTCCAAATGTAGTTGGACTATAATAAAGATTTTATGATGAACTTACTTCCTAGGATCATCTCTTCATACATTACCTTGGAGTCATTATTATGCATTATTTGACCTTAGAGAATGACACATTTACTTTAGATTAGCCATCTCACTTGTGTTGGCCAACAAATGATCATGTAGGTTTCTTGTAAGGGATAAGGCCCATATTGTATTGTTGGATTCGTTTACCTCTCATATAAATTGGGGAAGCATAGAGTCTTTCCATTCAAATAATCATTTGTACTATTTTCTTTGTACTTAGTTTCTTTGAGGAAGTCTCTATAGTTTCCTCATGAGCCCTTCTCTTTTGGACTTGTCCAAAAGCTCTAGAACCACTTGAATTGCTCATGTACTCATTTTTCAGTTGATGCCCCTATGTTATTTCCTTTTCAGACTAGTTACTTGGCCCTCTGTGACTTTGTTATTAGATATTTCATTTTTATTTAATCTTTGGCTTAGATTTAGGAGCTTCTGCAACACCCCCAATTTATAGTACACCGATGGTATTCTTTTAGTCCCATTGGCCTACTTTTGTGGTCATTTATTTGATATTAACAAAAAGAATTATCTGATTTATCTTATATTATCTCCACACAAGGTGATGAAGGATTATATAAAAGCAGGAAAAAACGCTTAGACACATATAGATAAATACTCTCTTATACAACATACAATACAACACTACAGGTGGACTTATACTAACCACAATTGGGAAAATGAAACATGTAAACTCTACAAAATAAACTAGGTTGAATAGTGAACTATAATATATTGTAATTATAGGAAAGGAAACAGTGACACTCTACAATTAGTTTGAAAATTTTGCAAGAATTTCATAGTAAGAAAGCTAACAGAAAATATTATATAGTCCCAATTCAAAAATTATAGCTAGATTATTATCCACTGTAATGGACACTCTGTGTGAACTAAAGATGAGCAAAATATATACAAAATCCTTGGCAAATAGGCATTATAGGATATAATATGAAACTCTAACTAAATTAATATTCCACTTTGGCCTTTTTATTGTTAACAAAAATAACAAACAACCTATGCAAATAGGCATTATGTCCTAACGATATATGGGAATTTGTTATAGGCTTAAATCGAGCCCTTAATTTACTGTGTACTGACCACATAATCTACTTTGTTAGCTAATTATGCAATTGTGATGACAATCATAAATCATGGTTAATTTTGTAAGTATATCCCATAAAACTCTACTATTGACTTATCGTGTTGTTTGTCAATAAATGAATAATAGGTGAAATGACATGGAAGACATAATTGCTTTAAAATTTGTTCTCAATCATCCTTGTTTTGGGCATGTAAAGTGCTCGTCCATTCTTTAGACAAAATAAAATTTAGTAAAGACAACCTTTTCATTGGCACAATTTGAAATCGGAAATGAAGCCCTTGGAACATTTTACATTAGGTAAGGTTACAAGGCCAATTTGAGTATTTCTACAATTGCAGTAACCTCCTAGAATATAAAAAAAATAGCGCAATAATAGCATCAATTATACCTATTCAATGTATCTTTCATCCTATGACATAGAACTAAAGATGTTACCTCTCCAGAGGGTATTCTAGCATTTTCTGTCACAAGTGATGCAATTGCAACCATATCTTTTTTTCCAGTACAACTCCATCAAGAAGGGTTGCACCCATGCCTACAAAAGCCTCATCCTCATTAATAAAACCATGAAGCAAAACGCCATGACCTGCCTATAGCATGCAAAGTGTAAAAGAGACCAATATATAATATAGATAAATGAAAACATCCCTCTAGAATCATTCATGTATATAAGCATTAAAATAATGTGTGCATCCCATTATTATGTTTTCACCGTGCTCCATACAAATTACCATTCGTTGATATCTCTCAATTCACTATCTAAGTTTCTAGAATAGTGTCACCTAAAATGGATTTTCTATATCATACAATTCCATCTAGTGCTCAAATAAAAGAAGGGGTCACTTAATCAAGTATCATTTTGGTTGAGTTTCCCACCTACCCTGATCTTGCAACTTTTGGAGGTGATAGTGCCCACTATCACCTCATTCCATAGATATCATTGTAATATGTATGCTTGTTTTCCTAAAAGGCTACAACTACTTCATTGAGAGCATAGATGCATATATTTATCTATATTCATGCACAAAATTAATAGATCATATCTAAATATAGAACCAAATAGATTCCACAACCATTATGTCCTCTAGGTCCAAGTCAAAATCATCATCCCTTCATGCAAAAAGAAAAAAAAGAAGAAAAAATTAGCTTTTCAATAGTAGTGACTTGTAATTCCAATTTCCCGAAACAATAGACAAAATTGAGATACAAGAAGCACATACAATATAAACACAGAAAACATTATGGAAAGCAAAATTCCAATGTTTGTGATTGTATAAAGCTCGGGTTGTAGGATTATAACATATAAATCCAACCACCTATCTTCAGTAATTTTTTATGCAAAAATGGAAAAGCCTCATACAGTGGAAAAGCCCCGAAATAACATTGGTTACAAAGATGAAACAAATCCATTCATCCTTAATCTTGGTAGTTTAAAATGGTTTCTCTCACAACAATTTTAGGATGAGATCCCAATCATGCTATGCATACTAGAATACAATTAGTAATTATCAAGTTTCACTAGTGATGATGACGATGATGATGGTTAACATCCATTGAGACCAAACTTTGGTCTATCGGACCTAAAGAGACGAATTAATTAATTTGTTTTAAAATTATATTCCTATGCTCAAAGAGCTTGGTGAGAAGCGTCCCGATCTCACTATAATTTTGAGAAGTTAACAAGCTATGAAGGTCGGTATTGCAACAAAGATTATGAAACTGAGATCTAATGTGAGATCTAATTTAGTATATCGCTACTAAATTTTAATTTTCGTTAGAAGTTTGACCATGAAATGGTAGAATAAACTCACTATAAAATAAGTCTTTGTCTGTAAAATATGTTGTAAATAAATAAGACCAAATTGTAGATTCATCTCTCACATCAAGCAATAGAGTTTAACAAAGTCATATGTAGAAAAAATCAGAAGAACTGCAAATGATATTAATCAATATGATCTGGAGAATAAAATATTTTAGATATCTAGGTCTTCAAATTTTTGGTTTTCTTTGGATTATACTTTGCACTTGTCTGGCACATTAGAAGAAGATAAGGAGTTCACTAGTTAACATAATCAAGAATTGATTTAAAAACACCTTAGATTATATGGTAATAGTCTACCAATAGTAATCAATTTTTTTTAACTCACGAATATACACATTTGTACCATCAATTTTAAGAAACTTTTCAAGGCATAAAATCAAAATGAACTTATCCTTCATAAGTTCTAAAATGGTTTTGAACAACTTGAACTATGATCTTTGCATGAAACTCTACATACTGATGAATACCATTGTCAGTTTTTCAACATTAAGCTAGCATTATTAGGATCTTTAACTAAGAGAATAACAAGTACAACAATCAAACACAAGAGACAATGAACACATTGTTTTTCCTCGGGGAAACCATAAATGGAGAAAACCCCGCAACTTCCTCAGAGATAGAATCAGCACTAAAACAGTAAAATCCAAAAACAGTAAGTGATCTCCTGACAACAGTAATCTTCTTCTTGTCTAGCCCTAGTGTCTTTTCCTTCCTCAACTATGCGCTACACTTGAGTGTGTATGAGTTGTGTCTTAAATAGAGACTCTAGTTCTCTATTTATACTAATCCTGACATGACTAAAACCCTACTAGGGATGACCTCTAATAGGAGAGTCTAATAACCCTAGTGCCCCGGAACTGTGGGGACTTTAACCCTTAGGCAATCGGAGGGTTACCCACAATGACTTGACATGACTTGTTTACATTATTGATCCTCCCGATCGGAACATCGGAGCGTGACAACATGACTCAATTACATTATAGATACATCCTGAAATAAACATTGGGTTACAATACATAAAATACATAAATGAATACATTTCGAAGTTACAAATACATCAACACTCCCTCTTAACTAGGAAGGTATTCTTTCGACACAATTTTTAGTACTGGTCTTCTTCTATGTATCAGCTGGATCATCTCATCATCTGCATCTCAAGTCTTCTGAGTCTTCAAGTCATCTTTGTCTTCAAGTCATCTTTATATTTAAGTCATCTTCATCTTTGAATCATCTCTCGATCTGGATCAACATGGGACATCATCACTGGATCTGGATCATCATCACTGGATTTGTATCATCATCACTGGATCTGGATCATTACTCGATATGGATCATCACTAGGAATCATCACTGGATCTAGATCATCACTCGATTTGGATCATCACTGCTGGATCATCATCATTGGATCTGGATCATCACTCGTTATGGATCATCACTGGTGCTATCTCATGATTCTTCTTGTCACAGGAAGTTCTATAGAGCCAACCCTTTTTCATGCTGGTTGTAGGCCTAGCCCCCATGTAGGTCTTCTTCAGCACTTATATCTGACCTACTCGTGAGAAAGGCACACTACTCACATCCATCCAGGCTGGAACACATCCTGCTCACAATGATGGAAGAGTTCTGCACTTCCATCCAGGCCAGAACACATCCTGCTCACAATGATGGAATATTTCCTCACTTTCATCCAGGCAAGAACCAAATCCTGCTCACAATGATGGAAGAACTTTGTTCTTCCACCCATGCCAGAACCACATCTTGCTCACAATGATGAAAGACTCTCATCCAGGATGGAACACATCCTGCTCACAATGATGAAAGATTTCTGCACTTACATTCATCTAGGCGGGAACACATCCTGCTCACAATGATGAAAAGGCTCTGCACTTACATCCATCCAGGCGGGAACACATCCTGCTCACAATGATGGAAGGGATCTACACTTACATCCATCCAGGAGGGAACACATCCTGCTCACAATGATGGAAGGGCTATGCACTCACATCTGATCTTGTAGGAACCAATCCTATAGTCATATCAGAATGGGCCCCAGTCCTCCTCGACTGAGCTACCTAGTAACTGACCAGGTGCCTCCATTCTCCTAGAGAATGGCAGTTGCCCTTACATCTGACCTGCTCGTCGGAATGGCCAACACTCACATCTAACATGGAAGGAACTTAATCCTTTATCCATGACAGAATGGTTCAACCCTTACATCTAATCAAGTGGGAACACATCCCTCTATCACATCAGAATGACTTCTCAGTCCTAGACTAAGTTTTCCTGGTACCTCACCAGGTAGCTCCATTCAAAGAACGGCAATTTCCCTTACATTTGTCCTACTCGATAGAATGGCCAGCACTCATATCTGACATGGAAGGAAGAAATCCTCTCACCATGACAGAATGGCTCAGCCCTTATATCTGACCTACTCAACAGAATGGCTATGGATCTCAACACTCATATATGACATGGAAGGAACCAATCCTCTCACCATGACAGAATGGCTCAGCCCTTACATCTGACCATGGAAGGAACTAATCCTCTCACCAAGACAGAAAGGCTATGGGACTCATCACTTTCCCTTGGAGGAAATATCGATCTAGAGAACACCAAGATTCTCCCTGAAATACTCGAACTTCACCCTAGCCAATGGCTTTGTTAAGACATCAGCTATCTATTCCTTCGTCACAACATATTGGAGCTTCACTGCTCCCCTCTACACCATATCCCTAATATAGTGGTACTTGATCTCGATATGCTTCGACTTGTCATGGAACAATGTATTCTCTGAAAACTTAACGCAACTATGGTTGTCTCAATGTATACAAGTAGCATCCAACTGGAGATCAAATAAATCAGACAGTAGCTTCTGTAGCCATACTGCCTCACAACTAGCTGAACAAGCTGCAACATACTCTGCTTCAGCTATAATCAGTGCCACATTGGATTTCTTCCTGCTAAACCAAGAGATCACCCTTGATCCCATACTGAAGCAACACCCTGAAGTTCTCTTCCTATCGATGGCACTGCCTGCCCAATATGAATCAGCATAACCCTCCAGGTTAATCTTCTGATTCGCATCATACTTGAGCCCATAATCAACTGTACCCCTTAGGTACCTCAGAATATGCTTTGTAGCAATCAAGTGAACATTTTTCGGATCTGTCAAGAATTGGCTCAAGGTGTTCACAGCAAAGCAAATGTTTGGTCTCGTGTTTCTCAAGTACATCAATGACCCAATCATCTGACGATACGTCATAGCATCAACCGACTCTGATGAAGCATTGCTCAATAGCTTCAGGTTTGATGCCATAGGTGTGGCCATAGCCTTGCAGTCCATCATCCCAAACCTCTTCAGGATCTCTACTGCATACTTCCCTTGTCCAAGGAAGATTCCATCTGTACTCTGCCACACCTACATACCTAGAAAGTAATGCATCATCCCCAAGTCCTTCATTTCGAACTCAATAGCAAGCTTTCTCTTCATATCAGCAATCAACCCATCCATACCTGTTACAAATATATCATCTACATATAGTAGAAGCATCACTGGGTTGCCATCTTCAACCTTGTAGTAAAGGTTGGAATCTGCTTTACTCTTGATAAAGCCCAAACTGGATAGAAAGCTGTCAATTCTGCCATACTAGGTCCTGGGTGCCTGTTTCAAACCGTACAGGGATTTCTTCAATCTGCATACATGAGACTCTCTGTCATGTGTCTCAAAACTGAGTGGTTGTTCTACAGACACTTCCTCTTCTACTACACCATTCAAGAAAGCAGTCTTGACATCCATTTGGTGTATCTTCCATTTCATCACTGCAGCCAGAGCAAGTACCGATCAGATGGAAGTGTATTTGGCTACAGGGGCAAAGGTTTCTTCATAATCTATTCCTTCTTTCTAATATAAACCCCGTGCCACAAATCTTGCTTTATATTTTTCAATGCTACCGTCTGCGGCATGCTTGATCTTGTAGATCCATTTGGAAGTTACAACTGACTTCCCTTCTGGTCTTGGGACAACATCCCAAACATCATTCTTCATGATCGATTGGTATTCTTCGATCATAGCATCCTTCCATTCTTTCTGTTCTGCCGCTTCCTCGTAACTGGAAGGTTATTTATCAATGAAATCACATAGTAAAGCTACATACCCAGAGCAGGATCTGGTTCTCTTTCTTTCTCTGTGATTCTCTTCTGGAGCCCCATATCTTTCCACACCTTGGATAAGTTTTTGTACCCAAGCAGGTTTCCTCTTATGAGGATTCTTCTCCAGAGGTGGATCTACAGGTCTTCGTGGTTCTTCAAATTCTCGATCTTCTTCTTGAGCTTCTTCGTTCATGGTTGTATCATGAATTCTGGGTGCTTCTGCTTCTGCTTCTTCAAGTTCTCCAGCAGGTCTCTTTCTGGATTTGTTTTAAGTTGTGTCTTCATCAAATGTCACATCCCTGCTGATGTCAATCTTCTTGTACCCTAGAAAATATATTATGTAAGCCTTCGAGCTTTCAGAGTATCCCACAATCATACCCTTCTTTCCTGAAGGATCTAATTTTGTTCTCTTCTCTTTTGGAATGTGTATGTACACAGCACAACCAAATATTCTGAGATGGCTGACTTTTGGTTTCTTGCTATAGAAGACTTCTTCAGGAGTCTTGTTCTCAAGTTCTCTATGTGGAGTATGGTTCTGTACATACACAGTTGTTCTGGTAGCTTCCGCCCAAAGATGCATAGGAAGATATTGATCATGAAGCATGGCTCTTGCAGCTTCCATGATAGTTTTGTTCTTCCGTTCCGCAATCCCATTCTATTGTGGATTATAAGGAGTGGACAGATCCCTCTTAATCCCTGATTCTTTGCATAGCTCTTTGAATTCATTCGAAGTGAATTCTCTGCCATTATCTAATCGAAAAGTCTTGATCTTCTTTTCAGTGTGGTTCTCGAATCAAGGCTTTGAATTCCTTGAATTTGCTGAATACTTCGTCTTTGTTGTTCATGAAGTAAACCCATGTCTTTCATCATTTGAAGAAATATTCAAAGTGAAATTACAAGAAGAGAAGTTGGTAATAGAAGATGACACAATTACTAAAGATGGCTTGCAGCTCAAAGATGGCATAGACGATGAATTAGGCTTGCAAGGAAAGATATTTTCATCAAATTTAACATATTTACTAATAATAATGTCATTGGATTTATGTTAAAGAAGCCTATAACCTTTTACATCTTCATAATATCCACCAAATAAGCACTTCTCACTCTTAGTATGTAATGCTTTTCGTTTTTATTTGGGAATGTGAGTTGATGCTTCACTACCAAAGAAAAAAAAGTGGATTATATCAAGTTTAATTTTACTCAATGTTCCTTCTAGTGTTATATCTTTTAGATCCTTTATGGAAGTGCAATTGACTATGTAATTGGCACAATTAATGGCTTCCACTAAAAAGGGAGGACTTAATTACTTAGACTGGATCATACAATTTTCCAGTTTCTTTAATGTGTGATTCTTTTTATGAGCAACACCATTTTGTTTGTGGTTTGTATGGAACAATATGTAGCATCTAGATGTCCTATGTAGTGCATAAGTTTATAAATGTAGTGTTTACATAGTCGTGTCCACTAAAGGTTCTTAACTTATGTATTTGATGTCCAATTTTGTTTTCTACAATGGCCTTGTAGACCAAAAACACCTCAAAACATCACACTTTATAAAGTAAGCGCTAGTGCATTTGGAGAAGTTATTAATGAAGGTTAAGAAGTAATTGAATCCAGAGAAAGAGACAGAAGGAAGAGGACCACAGGAATCGCTATGAATAAGCTGCAAGGGGGGCAAGGCATGCCAAAAGGCATGTTTTCCAAAACTACTCCAATGATATTTTTTGAGAACACACCTAGGGAAAAATCCATATCTGTAAAAAATTAGGGAAATGCTAGTCACCATTTTCTAATTATATACTAGTTGTTGCAATGAGTGATAATTTAAATGACCAAATCATTCATGCCAAAGGTTTCTTAATTCATATGATGAGATCCTCTAAAATCAGATACAAGTGTCACTCCATGATTCATGAGGTTGACAAGTGTCAAGAATTTAAAGATACAGTGATTTACCCAGAGGCGCGAGGCTTCGTGAATAGTATTTTCAAAGCCCAAATGTGGGTTTTATATGCCTAGGCATTGGGTCGTATATTTGGATTTTGACCTGAGCTTTGTTCCTCCCCTCCTTTCAGGCACAGGGATTCAGATCGGAGAATGCCTGGCCATAAGTGAATTAATTACATGATCACTTACCAGTCATCACGTCGTATGCGACACAAATCCAAATTCCACCAGGCATCATCATGTTCGCTAATGGAATCCCCGCGACACCCCTAGCTGAATTCTGAGGTTGAGGTCATTTAAATTCATCCACATGGGAATTCCAAAATTTCACGTCATACAGATTAATATGGCACACAGATGGTTATATGTCAAAAAAAAAATTATTATTTAATCTTTTAAAAGACCAAATACTTAAGAAAATTTAATTACTTATTACTTCATCTCTTTTATCTGAAAATTTTAATTTAATAATTCACTAATACTTACTTATTACTTCATATTTTTTATCCAATTTTTTTAATTGAATCATTCACTATAACTTAATTGAATCATTCATCGGAGCAATTTATCATTCAATAAAATTTAGTCGAATTATTAATTGGAGTAATTTATAGAAGCAATTTAATTGAAAAAAATCCCTTCTGCGTGAATACAAAACTAAGGTAAAAATAAGTAAAAAAACAAGAACCTTTTCGTGAGTTAAGAAATGCTATTAAATTTCATCTAAAAACTCAAGTGAATAAACAAGCAGTATTAGTTTAATATAGATCAAATTACAAATAAACTAAGTTACAGCTAAATAAGAACTTGCATTAAAAAAATTTAATTCCAATAGAGTATGGGCTATATGTACATATGTATTTAAAGTAGATCTGCAAAGAATCAAAACATTATTTCTTCAATGAAGACAACAAAATAAATACTCAAACTACAAAACCCTAGAGGGTGATTCCTAGCACAATATTTAACTGTAACGCCAAAGGATGAGCACTTTAAGCTTCATTCCTGAGTCAAAATCAAAGTGAACCTTGAAGCACATAAATGTAGAGTAACACTAGATCCAGTTCAAATAATACCTCGAGTCCAAATATGCATTGTCGACATGAAGAAAGGGCCCCAAAAGAGGGAAAGTACATGTAGAACAACAAAAACAGGGTTAAATATGTAATGCACATGTGAACAATTGTAATTCAGCACAAATCCTATTTAAATAATTAAGAAAAATGAATCAAAGTTAAGTGTAGAGAAATTACACCTCATTTCAGAGGCAGACTCTCGATAATAACCCTAACCCAAGGAGCTCGATGTCTTCATTTTACGTCCCCAATACTCTTACCCTGCAAGACAAAGTATGTCCCTCTTGACATTAAAAAACAATACACAAAACGTAACTAATAAATAGAGAGATACCAGTGGAGGAACCTACAGATGCCAAAAGAAAGGCAATCTTAAATGAAAAAGAAAGGCAATCTTAAATGAAAAGAAACATATAATTACCTTGCTTTTAAGTTTATACGGGTAACCCCAATTTTTTCCATAATTTCAGGAGTTGTAAGAGAGACCTCCATACTAAAATTTCTGAAATAAACGCAATGAACTCTTAAACCAATGAAATATCCTACTAATAAATACTTGAACGATCGAACTAAATATTTATTTGAATGCTAATAGAAGTAGAGCTCAAAGGTAAACCCTGATAAGATTAATGTAAGTGGAAAACTTGGATCCCAAAAGAGGAATGGAGGGGAAGTGAAGCTATTCAAGAGGATAACAACTTTTGGAAATATTTAAGCTCTAGGAAAGCACTAATCCAAGCAACCCCAAATAAATTGAGATGGGGATATCAACCCAAAGGCTACTTCATAGTCAAAGAAGCCTATCAGCTAGCGCATCTGAGCATCGTGAATCAAAAAGACCGGATCTGGGACAAAATATGGGACTCTAACCTCTGGCCAAAAGTCAAAAACTTCCTTTGGCTTATTGGGCATGGGCGTATTCTCACTTGGGATCAACTTAGAAAAAGGGGTTTCCAAGGACCTTCCAGATGTCCTTTATGCAATTAGGGGGAAGAGACAATGGAGCTTCTCTTAAATCAATTCCCCTTCACTACGGAGGTTTGGTACTGGGGAGCCAGCCTACTTAGGCACTCAAATAGGATCCGAAATGACTTGATTAATTTCATTCCAAGTTTGCATCCCCACCCATTCATGAGCCTTTCCTCAATAAGCTCTGGACCTTATTTCCAGGCTTGTCTCTCTGGAACTTATGGAAAGAAAGGAATAGGAGAATATTCAATAATGAAACTCTTCCACCTCACCTGGTCCTCTCACTCATCAAATCCAATCTCCAAGAGACTTTGCAGCTCAAGAAATGATCGACCTTAGATATTGTGGGTTCCCCTCTGGAACAACTTATCATCTAGGCCTGGGACCTGTAAATATCCATCCTTAGCCCTTCCAACTTCACTCCCTCTCCAAAGGAAAGCATTACATCTATCTGGTCCCCTCCCATAAATCCGTTGTCAAGTTAAACTTTGACAGGGATTCCAAGGGAAACCTGGGGCCAGTAAGAATTAGAGGAGTTTTCATAAACGAAAAGGGAGACATTCTACACATCTTTGCTGAGTCCATTGGTTCCTCTACCAACAATGTGGCAGAGTTGTTAGAACTAATCACTGGACTCAACATAGCTCGACGTATTGGTTGGATGTCTCTGGTCGTCAAAGGAGACTCTCAGATTATAATAAACACAGTGTAAATATTATCTACTGGTACCCCATTGAGTAAGCTTTCAAAACACTAGTGTTTATACCAGTTGAAGGAAAAGCTTTGAGAATCCCTCATTCATTTCCAGGTCCTCCAAGCAAGCAAAAAAATAAGAACTAGAAATAAATTGGTAGACCACTTAGCAAATCATGGAGCAGATACGACGACGGAGACACTAGATTAGGATTGGCTACAGTTCCATATACAACCTCTCAAGGATCAACTTCAATAAATCGGGGATCAGGGTGGCCCTTCCCCAAGGCGGGTGGAAAAGTGGATAGTTTGGAGGGAGGATGAGAAGCATGTGGTAGGATAGCTAGTCCCACATTCTACCTCCTCATCACCCCCCATCATATCTCCTATATTCACGCATTTCTCCCCTCCGACGAATGAACTTGACATGCTCGCAAGTACGAGCTCTCATCAGTAGACGGTGGATGGTTCAACTGCGGAGGAGGATTCATATAGAAGCAAGTGACTGGTTAATCATGAGGTGGTTCAGAGCATTCATTTTCTCGACAAGGGTGAATTGGTGGAGGTGTTGGCAACACTCCAGCATGCATTATCATTATTTTTCTCAGTCAACCATTAAAGAGAGTTTCCAACTTTGCTTTCTGCCTGCTAATCTGAGTCATGTCTTCTCTCCACCTTCTTCTTTAGAGCTCCCTATGGAGCTTCTACGCAGTTGTAGAGAGTGTTGGAGCACGCACCTTAAGGGTCTTTAGTTTTGGTAACTCCGCGGGTTTTGTGGAAGTTTGTAAGCGGAGTTACGACTCAAAATAGTCTTAGGGGTGTCGGGGTTGAGTCAAAGCCCTCTTTTTGTAATAAACGCATGGTTTAAGTCCAGGGTTTAGGGTTTTTGGGTGCCCATGGTTTAAGTCCATGGTTTTGTAATAGTGCGCTGTATAAATAGGCACTTGTGTAAAGAAGTAGGGTTAGGCCTTTGACGATTATCTTATGATGCTAATGTAATGCGAAGCTAAGAGCTGTCTAAGGGTTTTTTAAGAAGGTTAAATCCCAACTGTGTGCGTGGATGACTCTGCAGCTGTGTACGCAGAGGGTTTTTGTGCTAAGGAAGATCTGCAGCTGTGTGCACAGAGGGTTTTTGTGCTAAGGAAGATCTGCAGCTGTGTGTGCAGAGGCCTGCTGCTGTGTGCGTGGCTTTGAGGACTTGAGGAGATCTACAGCTTAGTGCGCAGATCAGAACTGTGGTTTTTGTAAAGAGTTGAATAAAACACAGTTCTATGGATGTAGCCCCTAAACTGGGGGTGAACCACGTTATATCTTGTGTTGTGGTTCTTTGTGTTGTTTCTGTTATGTTCTTTTATGCATTGATAAGTATATATCTGATAAGTAAGATCACTGCTAAAATACTAACTTCGTTGTGAATTCCCAGTTAAGGGTTAAGCAAGTAACTATTTGTTATCTAACTGCAAAGCTATATAATTGATAGTCAAAGCACTGCGTTATATGATTATAAATTGTTAAAGGCTAAAGGTACAGTAATATCCCTCTTTTGCTTGCAGAAACTTGATTCTGCGGCACCCCATAGCTGTTTCGCGTGAGACTGCAGCCTATTCACAGGCTGTTGCCGAAAGGGCCAACACTGTGGGTCCTTTGTTGGTGCGAAGTTAACGGTATAAAACCCAGGTCTGCCCTATAGCCCAACAAATTGGTTCTGTTGCCGGTTGAACTCAGTATCTGTTGAAGAGGGATCTACATCGTACCTCGAGGGCTATGTTCTGGAGGCCCTCCGTAAAAGAAATTGTTGACTGGATCGAAGAGACCTATTTGAAGTTTGCAGAGCAAGAAAACAAGGATCCTCATTATAGCGTGGACAAATTTTTGCAAAGGTACATCTTTTCTGATGCTTATGAAATTTTCTTTGGTAGTATACACATAGAATTGCACCAGTGGTTATCCAGGTTGACAGAGAGAAGGACGAACTTCCAAGAAGATCAGTTTCCTCCCTAGACCCCAGCAAGAATTGCTATATTGAAAAGGGTGAACAACGCGATCTCGCGCGCTGTCGATTTCTGGACAGCGCGAACCCTTGAAGCATTTGTGACGGAGGTTTCCATCGACACAAGTACCTCCTTCAGCGAAGCTGAACGACAAATTTGTAAAGGACCAAGGGGTAAGTACTTGAATTCATTTAGTTTGAATATTAAAATTCTATTGGATGAAAAAAGAATATTGCTTATAGAATCAGATTGTTCGATCTGTTATTGCTAACCTATGATTGGAAGTGACTTCGACGAGCAAAGTGGTTTGCTGTGAAGCAGTAAAAGATACAAGAGAGATCTTGGGTCCTATATCCTCGGCCAAGATACTGAGTATACCCCTTTAAGTCCAGAGGACTCTGAGTCCGCAGAAACCCCCTCTGTTAGAAACCCTCCCGTAACCCCGCAGCGAAGACCTGTTATCCTCGAGAACCTGTCGCAGTCTGAAAGTAACCCTAGCCCGAGTATCCCTGTCGCAGGTCAGTCTACCCCAACAAGTTCTCCTCCTCCCCCTCCCTCCCCCTTCCTCCCCCCTAGATCCAAGATGGCCCATGTGAACGATGACATCAAACTACCAGTTTTCAAAGGAACTGGATCAGAGGATCCATAACAGTTCTGGTTTTTATGCGAAGCTGTGTGGACCGCAAAGAACATTATGGACCAAGATGTCAGAAGAGCACAGCTGGTTACTTCTTTTAGAGACCGATATTTGACTTGGTTTATGAATTTCTCTAGCACTCAGAATCCTGTCTTGGATGACATTAAGGCAGCACTAATCAGAGAATTTAAGAAGCCTAAGTCAGAGTCATAGTGCATCACTGAATTGAAAGAGATTCAACAATGACGAGGTGAATCTGTGTGGGAATTTGACCAAAGGTTCAAATTTCTGCTAGATCAACTTATCTTCACAATTGGACCAGAACAACATAAGGAGTGGTTCATTGCTGCATTATTACCTCACATCAGAACTCCACTCATGCAACAGAAGGTTGCTGATCAACAAGAGGCTTTGGAGATTGCCATGAAGCTTGAAACAGCTCCTGTTGGAGATAATTCCGGCATAGCTCAAATATAAGCGCAACTGGCGGAAATGGCTTTAGAGCTTTGCGACATGAATAAGGGGAAATCCATCCGCGAAGATGTGTGGTGTATACGATGTCAGACAGAAGGCCATGACAAAGAATAGTGTCCGGCGTTGAGAGACTATCTGAATACTGGTGCACCAAACCCGTTCAACCCTACTGTTCTATATTGTGAGATTTGTCGAACAACTGGCCAGCACCGACCCGAATATTGTTATCTGTTACAGAGGTATGTCCAAGTGCCTAAAAATCCATACTGCAAGTTTTGTAATTCAGTTGGCCACAATGAAGATGAATGTCGCAACTTCGACCTCATGAGAGAGCGAACCTATGACACTTATAGGGTCCATCCTGATGCACAAGGCAATGATGGGTATGGTTACCGAGGTGGTCGAGGTAGTTTCAGAGGCCATGGTCATGGTATTCCTGGCAGAGGTCGCGGCCAAGTTATCTGCTATAACTGCAATCAGGCAGGACATCTAGCTCGAGACTGTCAGAACCCAACCACGACGTGTTGATATTGTAGAGCAGTCGATCATGTCATCGAGCAGTGCCCACAATTGATAGCTAAAATCCAAGAAAGAAACAGTAAACCTAGTCAGAATGTTCAATTGATTGCTGTAGAGCAAAGACCGGTCCCAGCCATTAATGTTGTTATAAGGAGTGGAGCTATGACACAAGTGAAAAGTAAGGAGAAACAGTCTGACGAAGCTTGGGTCCGCAAGGCCCTAGAGAAAGTTCCAGCCTTCGACATTGGAAGAGAAAAAGAAACCTTTCTGGAAGCTCGAAAAGACTTTGTTGATCCAGAAACATCGGTAGCAACCAAGCAACAACAGCAACAGCAGTCACAACCCCAGGAAATTTCACAAGGTCAAGTAAGTACTCTGTCATCGTTTCTACAGAGTTTCATCAAGTTGTTAAGAAATCAGAATGCTCTGAATGAATTATAGAAAGTTATCCAGTCTTGTGAACCTCAGCAAAGCTCTGGTAAGGAAAAAACTGTTAGTAGAGTTAGAAGAACAGGAAGAGAAATGAGATTACATGCTCAGGTAGGAGAGTATGACATGAAGGATATCATTTTAGATCTGGGATCAGAAGTCAATATTTTAACTAAGCAGACATGGGAACAAATGGGAAAACCTACCCTTGATTGGTCCCCTATATGGTTGAGATTAGCCAATCAGCAGAGGATTATGCCCCTAGGGAGATTCCCTAGTGTACCAGTGGATATAGATCAAGTCAGTACTGTAGCAGACTTCGAATTCATTGAGATCATTGATGATAGCAACCCCTATCTAGCCTTGCTAGGAATTGAGTGGGAAATAAATAATGATGCAGTTATCAATCTTAAAAAGAGACAGATGACTTTCGAAGGGAAGGGTTTGAGAGTCATTGTACCATTGGATCCTTCTCAAGGAGAAAGGTATACAGAGCCAGTCAGAGAGGAAGCTCAAGATATTCTGGATCACATCTACAACATCACAGCTAAGGAAGAAGATTATGTTGAACCTACTGCTGAAGGCATAATGGAGTGGTAGTGTGATAGCTCCTGCATGTCTGATTCAGACGAAGGTCTAGAGAATTGGAAGAATCGACTATATGAGCTATATGGACATCGATGCACAAGAATTACTAAGTTTCTCAGATGTCTTAGCGCACAGACAAGAGCTTTGCCTACCTATGATGGTTTGACAGATCCAGGAGAATTTATTGAACAGTTCTCAGAACAAGTGCCAGATTCACAGAAAATGCAGACCCTAGATTCAGCATTTAGAGCTACAGCAGCTAGATGGTGGAATGGCCATAAAAGCATATTCACAGTTGGGAAGCTTGTCAGAAATATCTTCGCCTAAGATTCATGGATCAACCTCAGGAGGTGCGAAGCAGGTTTAATGGTAAGACTAGTCCTCAGGAACATTTGAAGCAGTGTTACGAAGCATGGATGCAGGTACCTCGCGAAGAATGGGTACATAGGTTTGTGCACACCCTGGAACCTATTGCAAAGAACTAGTATGCGGAGGTCGAGCTTTACCATGGTACTGTAAGTTGGGATACTCTTGTTGATAGTTTTTTGCTGACATTTTCTATTAATGGGGTTTGTCCTGCCTTGGACGCAGCTAATGTGTTTAGTGACAAAGAAATAGCTGAGTACCAACCTGGTTGGAAGGAACAAAAAGCTAAGGGATCGAAGCTCACAGCTTTGTCACAGAGTTTGCCAAGATGTGCCGAAGGTCAATGTGGTGTCAATGGTCCTTATTGTGACGAAGTTGCAGTACTGGTTGCGTCGAAGAGAAAAAATGTGGCGAAGCCTAAAATCTGACTGTTGGAAGACAACCGATTTGGCAGCGCTGGTACTTTAATTACATTAATTGCCTGTACTAAGGAGATCCGAGGAAATCTAGCGCCGTGGGAACAAGATCTCTGTCATATTTGGTGCCTTCAATGCACAGTTATGGCAGATTTGGTTGATGGATTGTATAAGAAGACACCCAGGTTTGGGGAAATCGCATTACGCATTTCCTTGAGGTTTACAATTGAGCCCATGACAGCTGATCGCGAGCTTCAGGATTTAGTGAGAGAATTTAAACAGAGGGGTCTGCCGGATCTTTTCAGTTAACCACCTACCCCTGCACCCCGCGAAGAAACTCCCCCAGCACCGACTCAGCCGATGCAGACACGATCTGCCAAGAAAAAGTTTAAACCTGAAGTTTGTTCTAAGCGGAACGAGGACCAACACAAGCAATTAGGGAAAACACCAGAAGATCCTGAGATGAATCCATCTAGTTCAGTAGAGGTCCCACCTGAAGGGGACAAGAACATTGCATCGCAGCATCCACCATATCTCCAGCCTATTCGACCAGGAGTCCAGCTACCTCGGCGAACAAACAAGTTTACATTACACACCGCTTCGCTGTCACTGGGTGTGTAGCTGGTCGGGACCATGACAGGGAAAATAGACCAGCTTAAGTATGCATACCACAACACAAACAATCGTGGGAAATTTCCACAGTTCGCACCTGGGACATACTTGCACTCGGAACCACTACCCGGAGACTGGAGCGACGTTACTGGAAGTAAAATAATGGGATGCTGGCTTGGATCAACCTGACCTGTTGAAGATTCTTGATGTTCCCCACTTTGGTCGCGGCATGGATGTGACCGTGGTGGTCAAGCAATTATTGGCACTAGTGCATGATGGGCACCTCTGGATCGACAACCAAAAAGTTGCTATTAATGGAGAACTCATTCACAAGATCACATGCTTGCCGAAGGAAGGGCCCGATCCTGGGATTGAATTCCCATCAAAGCACGACGATGCGAAACTAGCATAGAGCATGAAGGATCGTTTCGGCTTGACGAAGGGGAAGCAAGGGTATCAGACCTCGACAATTCAACAACATAACATCCGCTTCGCTGTAGAGCTCTTAGCATGCAAGATAATCCGGAAGTGCAGACTGAATGAAGTACCTAGCCCCGTTACCAGTATTGTTACAAACTATGCCGAAGGATACATTTACAACTGGGCAGCGTACATTGTGAAGGAATTCCTGGAAGATGCCCGCGACGCGCAGGAGAAAGGACAAAACATCCCAGCAAATGTCGAACTGTGTATTCGCCTGTTATTCAATGAACATTTCCTATGAGATTCTGAAGACGTCGCGGCTCAGCAATGAGCTATTCTCTCAGTATAATGGAGCGGCCAACTTCAGCGCCGACATGCATCATATTTTCATCCAGGCCCGCGTAGATCAAAAGCATCAATGGTTTAAGTTACCATATGTAGTAACCAAAGAAGATATCCTCGCAGTCGTTCAGCACTGGCCGGCTGAATGGTTGAAGGACGCAGGAAAAAAACTCACCATTCCAGTTCCCCCAGTTACCAATATGGACGCAGGCCCTAGTCAGACGCAGCAACAAAACCTACCAGATGACAGCAAAGACCAAAGTGAGTCGCAGCAAAGTGGATATGACCAGGGTGGAGATGGCAGAGATGAAGAAGAGGAAGAGGATTCGGTCAAAACTGTCTCAGACCCTAATCAGCCAGACAAGCGCAAGTCACCAGAAGTAGAGGAAGTGATCAAACCTCAATCCCGAAAGAAAATGAAAGCATCGAAGGACAAGAATATTGACGAAGAGCCTGTTGTGACACTGGAAGAGCTTGATCAGGCTCTGACGAAGTCTACAGCAGTGTTAACTAGCAAGTGGTCACAGTTTGCAGAGATGCATCTCGTTGTGCTTACTGGCGTAGTGAATAGGATTTTAGAGCTAAAAGACTTAGCAGAAAAATCAGCAACCAGTACAGCGACAAGCAGTACCCCAGTAAGTGCGCAGCCAGACTTAAGGCAATGGCCAGTTAGAGAAAACAGGGGCCAAGTGTCCAGTGCAGCCCTCATCATAACTGATGCAGCATCTCGTGCGGAGATGAACATGATAGTTGGAATAGATTACAACAAGATGTCCATGATAGAATTACATCTCTTCCAGTCAGCTATCGCGAAGAAAATCCAAGCACGAGACCGCTACTCACAAATACAGTTGGAAAATACCATGAAGCAGAATCATAGCCTCACAGCACGGTTGAAGGAAGTGGAACGAAGGAAGAGCGACGCAGAACATAAGCAGGTCACATTGGCATGGATATTGGAGGAGGCATGTCGAAGTCTTCCTGATCTCGACATACAGGATGCAGAAGAACCGGAGCAAAGAATTGCCAAACTGAAAGACTGCGCCCAGCAGTCTCGTAGTGAAATCAAAAAGCTCAAAACAGAACATGAGGCTCAAATTGCGGAGCTTCAACTTCGCATCATCCTAGAGAGTCCACCAGAGGTCAGAGAGCAACGCCACGCAGACATTCAAGCCTCAGCAGCGAAAATATTAGATATTGTGAACAGTGCAGCAAAGCTGCTAGAAGACAGTGTCGAGGCCTGGACAACTTTGCAGGAACATCCAAAAGTAGGACAGCTGCAAGAAACCATCAAGCAGCGACAAACAGAGTTGGATGCCGTAAAAGCATAAATTAAGACTCTGCCTCCTATGCAGAAAATGCTCAAGGTAAAACAAAGTAATGAACTCCAGCAGGAAATTGAGTCATGCAGAGTGAAAGCAACATTGTTGGGAAATTCTATGCAGCCACTTGTCAGCGAGGCCCTGGAGTTAAGTACTGTTGTGGACAGCCAGCTCAAAGTTCTGAAGGAATATGATGCATTTACACAGGAAAAGGCTAGCAAAGCATCAGCCGCAGCATTGTAGGAGTTAGTGGAAAAGGAGAAAGCAGCTGACGACATCATGCGCAGCCTCAACAGTCAGTTCAACATCTTCACAAAGAATATTCTCCCACCAGAAGAGTAGTAGAGTGTCCCAGGACGGGACACTGGTGAGTCTTAGGGGCTTGTTGGAGCGCGCACCTTAAGGATCTTTAGTTTTGGTAACTCCACGGGTTTTGTGGAAGTTTGTAAGCAGAGTTACGACTCAAAATAGTCTTAGGGGTGTCGGGGTTGAGTCAAAGCCCTCTTTTTGTAATAAACCCATGGTTTAAGTCTAGGGTTTAGGGTTTTTGGGTTCCCATGGTTTTGTAATAGTGCGCTGTATAAATAGGCACTTATGTAAAGAAGTAGGGTTAGGCCTTTGACGATTATGTTATGATGCTAATGTAATGTGAAGCTAAGAGCTGTCTAAGGGTTTTGTAAGAAGGTTAAGTCCCAGCTGTGTGCGTGGACGACTTTGCAGCTGTGTGCGCAGAGGGTTTTTGTGCTAAGGAAGATCTGCAGCTGTGTGCGCAGAGGGTTTTTGTGCTAAGGAAGATCTGTAGCTATGTGCGCAGAGGCCTGCTGCTATGTGCGCGGCTTTGAGGACTTGAGGAGATCTACAGCTGAGTGCGCAGATCAAAACTGTGGTTTTTGTAAAGAGTTGAATAAAACACAGTTCTGTGGATGTGGCCCCTAAACTGGGGGTGAACCACGTTATATCTTGTGTTGTGGTTATTTATGTTGTTTCTGTTATGTTCTTTTATGCATTGATAAGTATATATCTGATAAGTAAGATCACTGCTAAAATACTAACTTCGCTGTGAATTCCCAGTTAAGGGTTAAGCAAGTAACTGTTTGTTATCTAACTGCGAAGCTATATAATTGATAGTCAAAGCACTGCGTTATATGATTATAAATTGTTAAAGGATAAAGGTACAGTAATATCCTTCTTTTGCTTGTAGAAACTTGATTCTGCGGCACCCCATAGCTATTTCGGGTGAGACTGCAGCCTGTTCGTAGGCTGTTGCCGAAAGGGCCAACACTGTGGGTCTTTTGTTGGTGCGAAGTTAACGGTATAAAACCCGGGTCTGCCCTATAGCCCAACAGAGAGTACGAGGTTGGAACGGATACACATCTATGAGTTGCATGGTTGGGAGGTCCTAGAAAGATGAGGGGTCTTCTGTCCACTGAGAACCACGACCGCGACATCACCCAAGCTAATGTTATCTCAGGTAAAGCCTCGACCTGGTATTTTGTCCTTTTATTGTCTTTGTCGTCACCCTTACTGGGCTCTAACAGTGGTGAGGTCAGTCCGCCACCCTTTCTGGAGCTCTAAAATTTTGTGTATACTCCACCTTATTTTGGTAGCGAGTTTTCTTGTGGCCCATGTTCTATTGAACCTCTATTTTTCGGGGCTCTTATTCTCAACCTTTTTGAGTCCCACTTGAGTGCAATTGCTCGTACTCGTAAACTCTCCCAGACCCATTTCCACTAGGCGCTCTTGCTCTCATCGATTGCCTACCCACCTGATAGTATGCCTCCTTGCAAAAGTGCTTGCTAGGCCTCAATTCTATCATAGGTTCGTAAATCAAAACCAATGGGCCCTCGCATTCGATTTCAAAATCATTTGGTTGAAACAAGTAAACACTTCAAAAACAAAATCCCAAACTCTGTCGAGCCCACCATTCAGTGTGCTAAGAGGGAAGCCAAGATGGACAGAATTGTCCTAGGGCTGGAGGAAATAAAAAAAGAATTCAGGGATCTAGTTCTTGATCCAGGTTCTTCACAAGGCTTTCTCACCCGCTATCAAAAGTCCTTGGACTTGCACTGGTCTCAGAAGATGGTTCTTGGCACCACCCTGGTGGAGAAGGACGAACAACATGGAGAAATATTACGCTAGCAAGATAAAATGATGTTGACCTTGCAACGTATTCTGAACAATTAAATGGAGATTGCTAAGCGGTTGGTCATACAACTTGACCTCGGCTCTCCCAATGGGCCTCATGAACAATCTGTTGATTGATGCTGCTTTCAATGTCTCTGGTTTGGTTTATTTCTGTTTAAATTTTATGTTTAAGACATTACATTTTGTTTTCATGGAAGAGACAAGCTTAAGAGTGATTAAGAACTCACAATCCTTATGGTATAGTCTTGTTTCCTTTCAGGGGAGAGTGCCATTTTGATCTTCAAGTCTGTTTTCCCAGTTTTGGGAGGGCTTTGTTTTATTTTGTAAATTTCAGTTTTCGGCAATAGAAAGAACATCTAGTTTACAAAAAAAAGAAGTAAACCCTGATAAATGATTAGATCCGAGGAAAGTATTAAGTTTCCTCCCCTCAGTACTTCACTTAGAACGAAGGAAAACACTCTCGCGGCTCTTGAACTTTCGACAAACCTGAGAGGAAAGTCACAAAAACCTTTCACCCCTTATGCATGCCAAGTAAATGTTGTACAACGCAACATGTGGCGTGGGAAGATATGCATAAGTGATAGCATTAATTTCAAAATTGGCCAGCACATCAAATATTGGTTATACTTCAATTTGTTTCCAAGCTTGTGTCACAAATTCACAAATTAAACATAAGGTTAGCATGATGATATGAATCATAAGAAACTATTATTTAAGTAAACTATACATAATAACCAAAACTATATTAAATTATGTTCTAATTCAACATAAGTACTGAAATATATGAATCAACCCTGGCAAGGTTAGCTTTAATGAAACACACTATACATACACATAATAAATTCAAAGTATACCAAAATACAAAGAACACATTAATATTAATTCTAACTTAATGACCAAACTACATTATTAAATATTTTTTATTAAATACAAAGAATACTTAATTATATTATTTTTATTAATTCTTAATTACATTATTTTTATTAATTCTAAGGTAATTACAGCAATTTATAGAAAGTTTTTTTTAATAAATAAGTGTATTATAAATGTGATATTAAATTTAAAATATTTTTATTAATTTTAATTTAATTATACTAATTTATAGAATGCATTTTTAATTAAAAAATAAGTATGATAAATATGATATTACTTTTAAATGTAAATAAATAATTGATTTTTTTAATTAAAAAAAATATTCTTAAATACATTTTTATTTTAATTAAAAATATTTTTTAAAATTAAATAATCAACAAATCATTTTATATAAAAAATTATAATGATAAACTTTATATAAATTAAAAATTAGAAAATCAATTATACTCTATATTGCTATAATTTATAATCTAGAAATGTTTATTTGTAAATTAATATATTATATAGATAAATAATAATTTGTATCTTCTTTAAGATCAAGGTCAAGAATCAGTAGCATTCCCTTTCAGTCCCAGTAAAATAAGCACTAGTAGCAGGGAAAGCAGAGGTAGCTTGGTAGCAGCACCTCTTCCGGCTCTATATTGAGATCCAAAGCGAGTGCCAGATCAATATTGAAACCCAAGAGCACCGGTAGTAGGATATAAGGTAGCATAGGTTGTAACACCAGCAATTGACTCTGTAAATGTATAAAATTGAAATAATTGATAGGTAGCAATGTCTTCCCAATTGTTAACAATTATTGCTATAAGATAGAAGATATATAAATATGGTGTTTTTTGTCACAAAATTGTAATAGAAAAAAAAAATTATTTTACTAGAAAATTTGTGAGTCATCAAATGGATTTCCTTAAATTTCTATCATTTTATTGCTAAAATTTCTATCTTTTTCTATTGTTTTTTTATTTTTTTAGAATCAAAAGTATTTTTCCATTTTGACTAGTTTAAAAAAGGAAATCAATATTTTCACCCAGCAATGCCACTTTTTACTCTATTTAGGCTTAGGATTTTGCCCAATGTTTATTTTCATGTGAAACAACCAAGTGGTTAACAACATGGTTTGGTGGTAACATCTCATTTCAACCACAACCATTTGAAAAATACTTTTGATTCTTGAACTTTAAACTTGATCACATCCTTATAAAGTTATATATCCATGCCAAAAATATCAACACTTCACCTAGTCATAACCTTATGATGATGATGATGATTAACGTCTACTGAGACCAACTTTTGTCTATCAGACCTTAAGATGGATAATACTTGGTTTACTTTAAAATCTTGTTCTTGTGCTCAAAAAGCTTGCCAAGAAGCTTTCCAAGCTCACTATAGTTTTGATAAGTTAGGAGGTTATAAAGGTTTGTATTGTAGCAAATACTATGAAACTCAGATCTGATGTGGTTGTAAGCAAGGCACTTTAAGAGAAAGTGATTTTCATCTTCAACGCTCATAGACTCACACATATGTCAAACCCTTTCCACCCATGGAGTTTTAGGAATAGACCAACTCCTTGTTTCTCTATGGAGTTCATGAGAGTTCGTTCTAATCTTGGCTTTATTAATTTTCTTTCGTTAGCTAGTTATTACCGAGGGATACTTTTGATCTTCCAAGTTAGGATTAATGATCTCCTTATAGTATCTAAATTTTCTCTTAACCGCTAAATTTTCCTCATACAAGAATTTCTCTTTAAACTTAGAAGTAATAATATTTTTGATATTGTCAACGTTCTGCAAAATGTCATTTTCATTAATGCCGCAATGGTTTAACCAAGCCATGGTATCTTTACACCAACACCCTTAAGGAGTAGTTGGTTTTGACTTGAGCTTAAAGAAATTTTAGGAAGTCTCTCGTTTCCCATGTTATTTATCTTATGCTTGTACATTAGCTACTTAGTCATAGAAATGCTCTCGATGGGGGAAAGGCCCACTTCTATGAGGAGAATAGGATAAGGTGTATTGCTTTTAATTTTGAGGTTATAAGTTATAAACTGCTTCTAGATTTGCTCAATCTTCCTCCAAGATTCTCTAGAAATGTTGCACCCCCATACTTCACAACCATACAAGATAACATGGATTACAAGAGTTTCAAAGATGAACTTATTTTTATCCCACATGACCAGATTGGTTGATTTACAATTATTTTCAAGACCAAAATAAGCTTTCCACCCTCCATTAATCCCACATGAGTTTGGTTAATTGTAAGAAGCCACTTCCTCTAGATTTCTATTATCATAAATAAAATTTGCATAGGTGTCTTTCTTAGATGTTATAATCATGATTTTTGTCTTGTCAGTGTTAACGGTCATACCCATGTTAGAGCAAAAATCTTTAAGAATTATTAATTGCTTATCGAGATCAGAATGACACATTGCCATAAGAACAATATCATCAACATAACGTAGGAGGATAATAACTATCCCAACTAAGAAATTGTTCCAACTCTAATTCAATGAGTCTTATTACCTCCCCCCTCTTATATATCATAAAAAATTCCAAGTACAAGTATATCATAATATCTCTTTTTGCTAAATCTATTTGTCTATTCACATCACTTCTATTAAACCTTCTTATAATGGACATGACCTTTTTTTTTTTGTCTAGTTGATGCTTCATTTACACTTTTCCACTATTCTATAAACATGCCATCTTCTTTTGAAATTTCTCATTTTCTATCATAACAACACTATCTTCAAATGATGCTTCATATTTATCATTGTTGTTCCTCTAGTTCATTATTGTTGTGGTCGCTCTTCCTTACAACAATTTCTTTAATATTATTAATGCATCTCTTCGTTGACTTGCATCACGTTTGTCTCTTGTATCATTGTGGAATTCAAACTTAAACTTGTATACATCTCTTCTAAGGGAATCTTTATTGTAAGATTATACCCTTTTACACATCACCCAAACCAACATCTCTCCAAGGAAAATTTTAGGAGAGAAATTTAGCCCATGGGCTACTTTTCGATCTTTTTCCCCGAAAAGGATTCACCAATTTGTCTGTTTTTCAAAGGCGATTCAACCAAATTCCATGGGATCATCTTTTTACTTTAAATATCACTAAAATTATCCAAAAACTATATAAAGGCCTCCGAATTTTGAATATTTTTTTTAAAGAATTACCAAACATTTTATGGTTACAAATTTAAGAATTGATAGAATTCTCCAAAGTTTATACACTCTTAGAAAATTATGAATTCGTAATGTTTTCCATACATCTCTGGTTACAACTATTTAAAAAAAAATATTTTGAAGTATTTTATTTCAAAAAAGTATATTATTGAAACTAACTTTCAAACAACAAACTTTGACCTAAAATATTTTTATGTTTTATATACGTGTTAAATGTATTTTACATTCAATTTTACACTTGCATTAAACCTTTCACTCAAATTAAGCATTAAACCTTGGATAAACATGAAACAAACTTGTTGCAATTATAATACCAATAATACAACACTTTTACCAATGTCCTTAGAATACTATCCTTCTTACTCATCTTCTTATTTTTTTAATTGTCTTCCAAATAAAGAAGGAATTCCTAGACAACGTACATCATATGGAATAATTTATGATGTCCCGGAGGATGGATCGCTCAATTGTATTAGTTTATCCAAATAGGGTTGATTTTTCATTGAAGCTAAAGTTAAACTTAACCCCTTGCGTAAATGTGATCAAGGAAGAAGCAGAAAAAGAAAACATGATCTAACATAATGAAAAATGTATAGTGATTATAATTATTGCATTAGATTGTATGGATGGCCTTTGGTCTTAGTTGCCATGGCCTATGTTGTCCAAGTTTGGATTAACAGGGATGCTCGGATTATTTGTAATCATCCCTTGATAACCATAGTCTAAATGTCAGTTTCCTAGATTAGGAGTATGTTGCCACTTCATTAGTGCCATGGGGAAGTTATCTAGGGCCCACGAACCACCCGATGCGCTAGTTTGCATGAGTTTGGGAGCTTTAGAGGCCTTAAGCGTTTTAGAGAAATTGTCTAAGAAGAAGTACGGAATAATCTAGTGAAAAAAGTTAAGAAGAGAAATTGTCCAAAAAGAAGTACGAAACAATCTCGTGGAAAAAGATAAGAAGAGGTTGACATAATTTCTGAAAAATTAGAATTTTAGTGGTTGTTAAGATTCCAACAAAGGACATTGATATGGTTTTGGTAGAGGAAGATTTAGGGGCACAAGTTTTAAGTGTAATGCACAAGCAAATAAAGCAAGCAATTTGATAGGAATATTGCTCATGGTGAGAAGGAAAACACCTACCAAAGTGAGAAAGGAGAATTTCAGAGTTCCTAATATTGAAACACTTTTCTAATATCCTACATCAGACAGGGATTCATGTTTTTATGAAACTTGTTTGTATTCATCCATGAATTGCTGAATTGAAATGTGGCTTATAGTTTGTATAATAACGAACTCCATTTCCATTTCAAAATAGGAATATGCTTGCGCCATTTATTTATTTATTTATGTGTGTTTAATCCATGTTATTGTTATGCTTAGAGAGATTGTGATCATAGTGATAAATTAAAAAACCTCTGCTTTTTCATAAGAAATATCACGACTTCCCCCTCATCAAAATGGAGGAACGGAACTCATGGAACACCCTTCCTATTTCCTACAACCTAAAATGAAACAAAAATAATTAAGCTAATCATGGAATACCCTTACTATTTCCTGAAACCTAAAACCAACTGGTATGTGCCCCTGCTTTTTCATAAGAAATATCATGGCTTCGCCCTCATCAAAATGGAGGAACATAACTCATGGAACACCCTTCCTATTTCCTGCAACCTAAAATGAAACAAAAATAATTAAGCTAATCATGGAATACCCTTACTATTTCCTGCAACCTAAAACCAACTGGTATGTGCCCAAAAGGATGATTCTCAACAATCGCTAGGAGGGCTTGAACCTCCAACCTTGTGGTTAACAACCTCAGGCTCTAACCAACTGAGTTATTCCATCTATTCAAAAATCTCATCCTCAGTTTATATTTTAAAGAAATACACAAACACATCTATTTATGCAAATGTATTTTACGGGAGATCATTCTATTCAATTTTTAAAATTTTAAATTATAGGTAAACTACTGGGTTATGAATATTATTAGTTTTGGATACGAAATCCTATTAGTAATAGTGTAGTTAAGATGTGGTAATTTTAGATTTTTTTTGAATTTTTAAGATTACAAATGTTTTTTTTTACGATTCCCCTCAGAGCAGAGTATATTGTCGATTAATGACTTTTCACAAATCACAAACTAGAATTTTTAAATTTTAAATATTCAAAAAATAGCTAGTGTTTGGTTATTAATTCAAATTCAAAGTGGTATAACGAGTTAACGATGGCTGCTATATTCCCTGCTCATCAGAGTCCAAATCTGCTGAGAATGGAAAATAAATAAAAAGTGGTACTTCTGTTGCCGGGATTTGAACCCGGGTCGCCTAGGTGAAAACTAGGTATCATAACCGGACTAGACGACAATGAATATGTTTAAATAAACACAGGTATTTATATGTTGTAACATGGTCTAAGGTTCCTTTTCTTTAATTCTAATTACACTTGTCAAATGATCGTTCAATTATTTTTCCATCTGTCATCAGAGTGGCGCAGCGGAAGCGTGGTGGGCCCATAACCCACAGGTCCCAATATCAAAACCTGACTCTGATATTTGAATCAGATGTGACTTCTATTTTTAATAAACTATACATTGTATGTATTCTTTCACACATTGAGAATTGATATGAACTGGAATGTGGCTTCTATTTTATAAAATTTCCACTCCATTTCCATCAAAAGGGAATCGGTGGACGAACCGATGGTTTCTTATATAAAGTAATTATTGAAGTTGTGGTGTTTGAGGGTGGAAATCATATCATATCATTGAAGTTGTGGTGTTTGAGGATGGAAATCATATCATATCATTGAAGTTCATCAAGAACACGAGAATCTCTTGTTTTTTAGAGTTTTGTTGAAACCAGAGATGCATGAAAGACAAAGATTGAGTATTTTTTGTTGAAACCAAAAATGCATGAAAGACAAAGATCCTTCCTAAGAGAAGACCATATTCAAAACCATTTGTAAGGATGGAGGTAAATCATGTTTTTCTTTGGTTATTGATAGTGTTTATAGTGAAGTGATTAAGAAGCTAAATTTGAAATGTGTACCTGCAAAAAGGACATCCAAAAACAATGTTAGAGCAATGTCTTATTGGTTTTTAGATTGGGAATTATTATAATGAGGTTATTTTGATGTGATCCATGAATGCTTGCAACAATGTTTTAGGAAGACCTTAGCAATTTGATAGGAATATTGCTCATGGTGAGAAGGAAAACACCTATCAAAGTGAGAAAGGAGAATTTCAAAGTTCCTAAGATTGAAACACTTTTCTGATATCAGACGCGGCTTCATGCTTTTATGAAACTTGTTTGTATTCATCCATGCATTCCTAAATTGAAATGTGGCTTCTAGTTTGTATAATAACGAACTCCATTTCCATTTCTGGCGCACTTATCTTTCTCTCTCTTGCAAAACAACTTGAGTGAGTGAGTACAAATGAAGGGGAGCGCCTCCCTATTTATATTCTTCAGTTGACTTAACTTCTAACCTAATAGGGCCGACCTGTTTAGCAAGACACCAATAATAACATTTATTATATTAGCACTTGAGTACTATTGACCCGACTTACATTCAAAGGTTTACATTGATTCTTTCAATGACTCTTACAAGACCAAACTCATCTCCCAAAGGAAGAACACATTCAATACATCTAGAATATCTTCCGAAGTTACAATACTTTAACACTGCTTACCCATTTCTTTGTATGCATCAGTGCCTGAGTCAAAGTCTGGATCTGAGATTTTGTCTTGGTCAACAATGGTTGTTTTGAGCAACATTCATCAGTGTTGTGCCAAAATGAAAATTTGTTTTGATCCAGTGGAATAGGTGGGTGACCACCTATACCCATCAAGATCAAGGACTAAGCATCTTAAAAGAAGAGGACAATGTTATATACATAAAATAATAGGAAAAATGTAAAAAAAATGAATAAAATGTAAAAATATATATAAATAACAATATATATATATTAAGAAAGGTTGTGACTTTACTAACAGTCACCTTAACAAGATGACAAGGCTTATATAAGACTAAGTTTCTATTGTAATTTACATATCTTCACACAATTTAAAAATTACATCTAGTTTATATATATTTCACATTTTTTTCATGTTTCAGTGGGATCATGATCTGGTCCACAATAGAAGTGGGTGTGTCATGTAACTTAAAATTTTGATCCAAAAATACTTGGCCAATATGGAGGGAATAAATGGATGTTGTAAGGAACAAAAGTGGGAATATTTGGGAAGAAAGTGAGAATACGTGTATGCCTATTTATGTATGGGCTAACATAGGAATTTAAAATTGAAATTTCAAGTTACATTTTTAAACAAAGAACATGGAATCAAATCCAACCTTGTTGGTAATGACATTGGCCTTGAATATCAATTCTTTGCATTCTTGTTTGAGGTTTTGAGTTGAATGTGGGGATATTTGTCTTTTTTGTAATGAAGAGTGTCATGTTCTTGCAAGATCAAGAAGCTAGAGTTGTTTTTGCATTAGTTAAGGAAGATCTCAATCAATAAACCTTACATGTTGAGAGCCTTTTATGCTTCTAATATGTAGATACCTACTAGTTAAACAATAGCGAGAGATTGTTGTTGTTTCTAGAGATACTTGTGTGATGTGGAAAAACAATGCCACATGGTTGGGATAAATGTTGTCATTTTTGGGGGTGCGCACAATGTAAGGAGATTTACATGGTTTGATCTACATGTTGTTATTTGATTGGGTGTTATGCCTCATTATCAAATTATGCATGGTAATAACACATGCTAGAGGCATGAAAGGAAAAAAACTATCAATTTTCATCAATTAATTATAAAATATGACAGGATAAACAAACATGGGCAAGTGCTTTATGAAAAAGAAGAAAACAAGTTGTCAGAAAGCATTAGTTAGACACAATTCCAAATAAGTAAAATGTTCTTATGCAAAGTAATTGGCATGTGGATGTTGCATTTGAATTGTGTAAGATGCATAGAAATATTGCTAAACGTGTCACAATGATAGATCATCAATCCACCCTCAAGAAATATGGGCAATGGGATTTAAACCAACATTTTTCCACTTCCTCTTTTTTCACAAAACAATTATGGGAAACACTTCTGAGGAGATCTACACTGATAATGAGAATGAGAGTGCCCCCTTGTAAAAGGGTGTGAGTGTTCTCTATGTTTTGAAAGTGAAGAAAAAAATGGCATTGGAGAAGATTAGTAAGTTAGTTTTGTAAAGATTGGAGAAGAGAAACAACTCAATCCAAATGCTTAGGATATCCAAGACCCTATACAAATGGTTGAAAAATAAGCTCAATGGAGTTTACAATTCCTTTCCATGATTTCCAAGACCTTCACCTTTATATCCCATTTTGTGAAGCAACTTGGAACAAAAAGTTTTGATCAAAAGTGGCAAGAAGTGTACATAAAAATATAATCATTATATATGGAATAAGATACAACATAATAAAGCTATAAGAGAAACAAATATTGATTTCACATGTAAAGAAGGTTTCTCCAAATTATGAGCTCAAATTTGAAAGGCTTGGAGATTTATATCATTATTAGTTTGTTGTTTAAGGAGGATGCCATTTTCAATGTGTAAATCCCTAATTTCATCTACAAAAGATACAATATCTAATTGAAGTGAGGACACTTTGGCATACAACATATCATTGGTTGCTTCTAAAAGGAAAAAAAAACGATTAGAAGAAGTCATAGAGCCAAACTAGAAGGATATGCACTAAAACTAAGAGGACAAAACACAAAAAGGACCCAAAGTACAATATAATGTAAAACAATTGTAGATTAAATTTTCATGTCTAAAATATGATGATGCCAATGCAGGGTGAATGAAAAACTACACAACTTAAAAAAAACAATGCTACAAAATGAGTCTATATGAAATGGTATTCCCTTGTGAAGGTTTCCAAAAAAAGGGTTGCATTAGGCCTTGTTTGAAAATAGAAATCATCACCATGCATATGACTTAGATCATTGGATGCCTTAGATATCACCATTTAAATTAGTAATTTTTTTTGCGCCGAGAGGCGCTCTACAACCTAGTATGGGGGAGATCTTGTAACGTTATGTAACACTACTCATGTAAATGTCGGCCATAAAAAATAAATTTTTTGATTATCCTCCAAAATAAATGTCGGCCACAAAAACAACCTAATATGGGGTAGATGTTGTAATGTTCTTACCTAACAAAACAATAAAAAATTAAAAAAATTAGTTATCGACGAAAAAAATGTGGGCCAAAAAAACAACACAATATGGGGGAGATGTTGTAATGTTCCTACTTAACAAAATAATACAAAATAATAAAAATGAATTATCCGCAAAAAAATGTTGGTCGTGCACATGGTTTTAAAACCATGTGCAAGACCTCCTAAACAACCCATGGTTTTATTGTACATGGTTTAGGAGGGCCTTGCAAATGGTTATAAAACCATGTGCAAGGCCTCCTAAACAACCCATGGTTTTATTGTACGTGGTTTAGGAGGTCGTTGCAAATGGTTTTAAGACCATGTGTAAGGCCTCCTAAACAACCCATGGTTTTATTGTACATGGTTTAGGAGGTCATTGCAAATGGTTTTAAGACCATGTGCAAGGCCTCCTAAAAAACCCATGGTGTTAGGAGGGCCTTGCACATGGTTTTAAAACCATGTATGGGGGAGATGTTGTAATGTTCTTTCCTAACAAAATAAAAAATAATAAAAAATATTATGATGTGTATGTTGGTCTGAATCGCACCAAAGCTGATAGTTGAATGCAATACTTAAGAAGAGGTTTACACCTCCAAATATTTGATCCCTATCAGCGCTTGATAGAGCCAAGGATTTGGATCTATGTCAGCTTATGCTTAATGGACAAGGGATACAAAACAAACATTGTCATGGTAGTGTGTATGATGATCTGACATGCTAATTATGCCCTAATTCTAATGTCGTAGAAATGACTATGGAAATTTGAAGGCATGGCATTGTTGAATAGGCCAATCATTGTACTTTCTAATTGGAATGTCAATGATATGGTACTATGGAAAGGGATACATGGAAAATGTGAGGGAATTTCACTAAGGTGGAAGGACCACATGGTAATATGCATGTTAAAGGTGTTGTGGTAATGTAACACCCTGATTTTGACCCCATTTGCATTAAAAATGTATATGATGTATATATTGTAATTAATCATGGTGTGGAGCTAAAGGAAAAAGGCCCATCATCGATTTAACGTTTTATGTTCTGGTGATTAAAATCATTGTCGATGGTATAGTTGTGCTAAGTTGGGACATTATAACTTTTGCATCATGTAAATATGCATTTTAATTAAAATACCCACAACCAGCTATGTCTATGCAACATTAAAGAGATGGGGGCATGATTTTCCTAAGGATAAGGAGGGGGAATATTTAACCTTTGGGGCCAATGGGGAAAAGCCAAATGTCAAAGGGAGAACCCATGAAACAGTCAACTATCTTTCTTGTCTCATTCACCCAATCATTTAATTCTGCCATAAATTGGTTGAAGTAGTTATTGCATGGGGATGGGAGGAGTATGGGCAGGAAATTCGAAACTGGGGAAAACCCAATTTTGGGGAAAATCAATTTTGATTTTTGGGGCAAGTAAACACCCAAAAATGCATGCCATTGGGATATACATCCACGTTCTTCATTTGCTCAAGCATGGAAAGGTTAGGAGCTATTTTTGACCTCCACGATTTTGCCTCTTTTATGTTTCTTTCACTATTTGGGGTTCCTGGGAATTTTTACCATCATCATTCATCCATGTTGGGTTGTTGTATGTGTGTTTTTACCTCACGTGGACAGTCGTTCTTCACTCTCCTTAGGATGACAATTTCGTTTTGGGTGATGATATGTGGTAGGGTTTCTTTCCCCAACGTTTTTGTTGCACTTCCCCATGGATTGCCAAGCTAAAAATCGGTTTTAAATTGGGCTCAACAATTTGGAGGAAAGACCATGTTCTCTTGGTTGTGTTTGAATTCATTTTTTGGCCATGTTAGGGCCAAAACGTTCTTGGGAAATCAAATTTCTGTCAGGGGTTGTTCTTACCCTCCTTTGCAACTAATTTTGTGGTTGAACTGTGTTCTTCAACCCAGAAATGGTGTATATTGTTGTGTATGCAATTGGTCTTTGGACTATGTAGGATTGGAAAGGAGTCTATTTGACAAACCTAGTGTTTTGTAGGAGCCTCATAGACAAAGCTAAAGGGGTGGCTCTCTTCTCTACACCCCCTGAATAGCATTGGAAGGGAAGTCATGTCCTGAGGGACTGTGCAGTAGAGAAGGGGATGATTCTTTGTGTTGGGTGTGTGTGGATGTCTTAGGAGTCAAGCTAGTTCTGGTGAAGGCATCCTTAGCTCTTCAGTGAGCCCACTAGCTTAGCAGACAATGATTCCATCTCTTGATAACCTGATAAACTTAACTTGTTGGCTTGGTTATGTGTTGTTGTGTCCCCTTGGCAGTCTGATAAACCCAAACCTAGCTTTGGATTGACTGATTTTTGACATATCTTTGGCTATGTGTGAGCCTGCTTAGTTTCCTTTTCCTTGGGTAATCATGCCCAGCTAGGGGGTGGTAGTGTTGCTGAGAAATTAAGAAGCACACTGGCCTATGGTTGGGTGGAACGTTGCAGCAACATAGCTAGTTGCGGGATGAGGTTCTCCATAAGATAAGTATTCTTGTCTATTTCATCTCTGCAATTGTATTTGTTGTTAATGAAAATGATGAACATGCTAAATGCTTGAATGGAAAGTAGTTTGCTTCAGCTATATGATAGATAATTTATGCATCTATGCATGTTTAGTTCAAAGCATTTCATTTTATGTTCGTGGGGCTAGTTTCCCGGGTAGATAGCAGCAATCAGTAGCGTCCTCTTCACCAATCGGAGGGTCGGGGACGTTACAGGTAAGGAGGCACATGTCATATTTTATATCCACACATGTATCTGATTAAAAGTGGTCTCCTTCAAAAGTTATAAAGTCTCACTTATTACATAAAAATGTCCCCACATGAGTAGTGTGGAGTGTTCAAACACTCTCACCAAATAACCATGAAAGGAGGGAAATACTAGATGAAATGGGGTGACACCCTCACTAAATTTTACAATTCCTAATAAAATAATGACAAGTTAAGTGATATCACAGATGGGTAAGAGGGAGATACAAATAGTTAAACACCGATCATTGGAAAGAAGGCCCTGACTGATTGGTGGAAAACAAAGTATGTGACTACTAATAGTAGGGCCAAATAAAACTAGACCCTTATTGAAATGTAGTGGCATTGTATCCACAAAAACCAAATAGAGCCCCCGAGGGACAAAAACCACAAAGAAAGAGCCAATGGGCTTGATCAATACTAGATTTGGTGGGAAGATGAAATTATTATGCAGTGATATTTCTATCCAAAGAAACGGTGTTGGAAAACTCAAAGAGAAATAAAAACACTAATAAATTCACTAGAAAATATCTTTGAACAAAACTTTCTAAATCGAATTTCATTAAATTTTTGAGTAAGACAATTGTGGCTTGCCAAAGATAAATATGAAGATCTTGAGAAGATGAAAAGTGAATTTGAAGAGGCATGTGTGATAATTGTCACGTGTTGTGTTTTATCATGATGAAACCTATTATGAATGCTAATGGGAGACATAGTGTAAATTGTTATCTAACTAAAAACCTGTCATAGCCTCCTATACCTTAACTTTGTGACTCTTGGGGATCAAACCACACTCATTTTGGACACCTCAATCATCCTAGGGCATCTAACCACTACTCATCACAAACCCTAATCACCAACTGAGCTTATAATAGGGTCGTAGGCCGATTAATTTTCTCCTCCATGAAATAATTCTCAGTTTGGTATGTACGGAACAATCAACACCAAATCTAATATAGTTGCACACTTCATAGGATGCATGAAGAGTGCATCAAGTTCTTCTTATGTAGGTTATTGTGTCCATAATTCAGATCTTTAAGATACTAGACTTGTAAAGGAAACTTATCTGTATAGGGAAGGTTCTTAAAATCTTCATGAGAAAAATTACTTAAACGAAGGTTCCATTCTTAAACGATTTCCGACCTTCCTTGGATCCACTTTGAGTCCAATTGAAGAGGCATTACTTCTTCTCATAACTTCACCCTCAAAGCTTTTAACTTATTTTAGAAAAACTTAGATTACAAAAATTTCAAAAATAATTTAAGATAGCTTAGATTATAAAATTTTGGAAGAATTGATTTGCAACCTATTTTTAAGAAAGCTAAGATTATAAAATTTTCAAAAAAATTGATTTGCATTTCCAACATCATTATTGAAAAGAAAAAGTTAAAAATATTTCAAAAAATAATTAATATAATTTTATTATTTTAAAAAGTTTATTAAAAAAAATTATTCAAATCTTCTCTATTGAAAAATAAATTATTATTTCCTTTAACATACAATATTATCATATAACTATTTAAAAAAATATATATATATATATATTCCAATACTCGATATTGAAAAATAAATTATCATTTCCTTTAACATTCAATCCATTTATCATATAACTATTTACTTTTATAAATCAATTATTAACCTAACGCCCCCTATGAAGAATTCAAGATTTCAATTATTAACCTAACGTCCCCATATCGATTATATTGTGGTAGTTGAACCAATTTTGACCTGTTACCAAAGCTGGATATTCAAAGGGAGTTACCTTTTTACCTGACCATTTGCACTGATCGGATGACTTGGCTCGCGTGAGCTTTCACATCACGCATTGTTGGTCATTCGATCGGTGCAAATGGTTGGGTGGAAAGCTAACGCCTATCCAAAGAGTTACATTTAGCTTCAACCCTTTAAGAAAAGAGTAAAGTGTTTTTACATGGAAAATTTTATTATTTTTGTTTTTGTTAATTAACTGGATAAATTAAAACAGTCTCTCGTGGAGCTTTGAATATTGACCACAAAGCATTTGTTCCATGGAAATTGGAATGTTAAAGTATACTGTCATTTAATGACTTTTCACAAATAACAAATTATAATTTTTAAATTTTAAATATTCAAAAAATACTTTTTAATATAGAAAATTAATAAAACATTATAAATTTGTTTGGTTATTAATTTAAAGTCAAAGTAGTATAATGAGTAAACGATGGCTGCTATATTCCCTTCTCATCCCTCCATAAGAAAAGGAACAATGGCAATCTAGCAGAAAAAGATAAGAAAAGGTGAACGGAATTTCTGAAAATTAGAATTTTAGTGGTTATTATGATTTTAATAAAGGACATGGATATGGTTGTGATAGAGGAATATTCATAAGCATATGTTTTAAGTGTAATGTACAAACAAATAAAGTAAGTAAATGTGTGGGGATTGTGAATGAAGGAAGAAGATAGGAAGCTACAACTTTTTGTGAATCAAGAAATACAATTAATGATGGAAAATGAAGTGTTGACGTTCATCAAGAATACAAGAATCTCTTGTTTTTGAGAGTTTTGTTGAAACCAAAGATAAATGAAAGACAAAGATTGAGAGTTTTGTTGAAACCAAAGATGCATGAAAGACAGAGATTCTTCCTAAGAGAAGACCATCTTCGAAACCATTTGTAAGGATGGAGGTAAATTGTTTTTTCTTTGATTGTTGATAGTTTTTCTTTCGTGTTTTTCCCTTCTGCCTTTTCTTTCTCTTCCTATTCTTCCCTATGAGTCTTGTTTGGATTCCTTCCTTTCTTTCCCATTGTTTCTTTCCCTTCTTCTCTATATTCTAATGTTTCTTCATGTGTAGTCTTTGGGACGGAGCTTGTCATTGTCCCATAAGTTATTGATCTTACCTAAACATATGGTTGTTTTAAAAGGGTTGGTGTGAGTCTTGAGATTTTCTTCTTGTGTTATTTCTATTAAAATTGGGTGTTCCTTTCTTATCTCTTCTCGGAATTCCTCCCTTATCTCACTTTTTTCAACTAGATATGTCTCTAAGGCCTAAAGTTTGTTTGCAAGGGGGTCCTCTTTTAGTGGAGTTGGAGGTGGTTGTGTCTGCTTCGTAGGAGATTTTATACCTTTTTTAGAGACTACATTCCATTCACCATCCTTGTTGGCCCCTTCATCTTGGGCTCTCTTCTTAGTACATTTTTTTGGTGAACTGCCCATTTTCAAGGCATGTCTTGCACTTGAAAGAAATATGCTCATTGTCTACTTTCTAGAGGTGGTTCCATTCATCCTTTTTTATATTAATCTCGTACGCAAGACCTTTTTCTAAATCCACTTTTACACATATTTTAGCACAAGGGAAAAGGAGTGGTTTTGGCTTTATCATGTCTATGTATTATCTAAGAGTATTTCATATGGCCTTTAGGTCCTCATCCCCCCAACAGTGCAGAGGAAGATGGGGAAGCATGACTTAGATAGGTACAATAGAAGGGATATCATTTTCTGGGTCAAAAGATGCATTCCATTAGTTCACATACATACCTCTTGGACAAAGAAAGTATGGTCCATTCCGAAAATTATTATTTTTTTCTTTGTGCTCGAATAAGAAGACAAAGAAACCTTTGTTGCAAAGGTCTTGGACCACTTCTCCTTTAATCGGTGGCCTCTAGTTCTTATTCAACCAAACTTCTATCGCTTTCGAGGATGGATAAATCCCAGTAAAATGTACTAACAACCCTTTTTTTTTTTTTTTCTGAGAGAGCCATTATCTTGTTCTTTACAGAGGTCGAGGAGAGCATTACTTCTGGGGCCAACATGAGTTTGACAAAGGGGTAATCCAAATCCTTTAACGATTTGGAGGTAGCATCTGATGCCACGGAGATACCTTACCTGTAGTGGGCGGCAATAAAAGAAACCCCCCCCAAGTTCAGATACTGAAGGGGAATCCATGAAAGAGGCTGAGTGCATAATGCTATAGCATAAACCTTAAGCTTGGAGCTAGTTTTTGTAGGAGGCCTTATTATTGTTTGGTGAAATCAGTTATCCTAACTAGACTAGACAACAAGATTTTTTCCAAGGAAAATCTTGTTGGGAAACCCCTAAGAACTTTCTTGTGTTTGGTGGATGGTACGTAGTGTAAATCCATTGATATCGATTATAAAAATTATTGACTTGATATGGACATCAAGTGAGGCACGCAATAAATGTAGTCAACACATGGGATCAACCCCAAGGCCTTCTTCATGAAGCTTAAGGCACACAACCACTCAAACTATCACATCAGGATAGTTGACAATGAATATGCCAATCATAGTAGAAATGATATACTTCCCAACAAATTCCATGATTATACTTTCCAATGGGTTTGAAGGGATCGAAGGTGGAATTCAAAGTCATTGATTCATGTTGCTAAGCTTGTTGGAACAATACAATATGCAACATTTTATAAACCTAACTATTTATTCATGCATCTTAGGTCAATACACATACCTATGTAATTTATCCATAGCCTCCTCAACATGGAAATTCCAACAAGCTTGGAAGTATGAGCCTCCCTTACTTATTGTACTATTTCTCACGTTAACACAAATATCTCCCTACCTTGTGGAGTAAATCATCTTAGATATGGTTATAAGCCTTATTATCTTCTTGGTGACCTTGCAATGATTGATACACCCCTTTCAAACCCTCATTTTCAAAAATGTGTATACCTCTTGGGCTAGTGGATCTTACCATAGTTGTGATTTTTGGTGTCACTAGTCTTGATAACAAATCATCCAACTTGTCGGTAGTGACCTTATTATATTTAATCAGTAGATAATGTTGTTGTAGAAATCCTATAATTTTAAATGTGTTGATTTCTATAGTTTACTTTGAATCTACAATTATTCAAGAGAATGGTGATCAATATGGATAATGGTATACTTACCCAATAAATAGAGCATTTACTTATCCATTTCTTGCGCTAAGGCATGGAGATTATTGCCAATATAGTTTGGTTAGTTCAGTAATGCTTCATGGAATAGTTCTCAATGATAGTAGACCAAATCCCCCCTTGCATCAACAATGCACCCCTAACATTCCCACTCACAATAGTTTCCATTTTAGATTGCTTCTACAAACTATGTAGTTCTCATATCAAGGCTTGACTAATATTATGTCTCAATCCTTCACATGCTTTTTGTTATTCTCACCCCAATGGAATTTATTGCCATTAGTTGTCACATCATGAAGTGGTGTTTCCATTACTAAAAATGATGTTATCCACTTTCTGGGATATTGGGAATATCCCACAAAACTCTTAACTTCAATGACATTAATAGGAGTGGAATCACATTCCTCGAGTACACTAGGGATTACTGAGCAAGCTCACAACTCTTTATGTTTAATAGAATTTGGTGTTTTCTCAATTTGTCTCCAATACTTGCTTTAGATGTACAACATGCTCCTCCCAAGTAAAACTAAGGACCAAGCTATCATCTAGATATACTATGATAAATAAATCTATGAATGGGCACAATCAAACATTCATTAAACACATAAAAGAAAATGTATTATTCAAACATAAGGGAATTACTAAGCATTCATACAAAACTTGCTTCATCTTGAAGGATGTCTTACAAGTGTCTTCTTCCTTGTTCCATATTTTTTATTATCTAATTTCAAATCCAACTTAGTTAAGTACCTTACATGTTGTAGCCAATAAAATATGTCATCAATCCACAAAAAATGTACCAATTTGTGATCATGATCTTGTTTAGAGGTATATAGTCAATACAGATTCTCCAAGTCTTATCGTACCATGGGAACTACAAGGTGAGGTACTTGCTCTTATGAGTCATTATTACAAAAAATTCTACAACTACCTCTTTTCCTCACAAATTGTAATACAAATTGTCTATACAATCCCGTGTTTGGTAAAGGAGAATATGGTAGTAATTGTATATCATGCTCCATTTCCCTCTTGGGTGGCATGCCTTTTGGATCTCATAACACTTCTTTGTTCACTTGCAAAAGATCTTCCACTTGATGTTTCTATTGTTATGTATACCCTTTTGAATATGCCTTAATTCCCACTAACTCAATGCCTTTCTAGTTCTATCTAAATATGAGAAGTACATGCTCTATGCTTGATATGATAAATATATAAGCATGGTACATACTCACTAGAGAGATATTAGACTTGCCCTTATGTGCATTGATGATAAAAATATTTATGATTGCCAACCAAATGATATTGGATTTCCCTTCTGATGAAGATGGAATCCCTCATTTATATTTAGGGTCTACCAAAAACTACACTATAAACATCAAGAGGCACTACATAGACTTCTACTTCATTTGATAAAAAATGTTCTAAAGAAAATCTACACTTACACTGCTTGGAAAGGATGATTTTAATACCCCCCTAGATTTATATGTATAATAATTGGGGGAATCCCCATGATACATAGGAAATGTTCATGGCTATTTTTACAAGAATATAATATGCATATATAAATTTTTGGCAATTGTTTTTCATAAATTTATGTAATCCTGTAAAATATTAGCAAATCTTTGATAAAATTATAAAATCTTGTAAAATATTAGCGAATCTTTCATTGAAATATATAAGCCTGTAAAACATTGGCGAATCTTTCATAAAATTATAAAATCTTGTCAAACCTTAGTTAATCTTTCATCGAATTATAAAGCCTTGTAAAGTCTTGGCAAATCTTTCATAAATTTCTAAAATCTTGGAGAATCTTCATTCAATTATATACATTGCGCCTCTCTTGTAATGCAATTATGTGTTATTGAAATGGAAAAGATACTCAATAGATAATAGGTAATAAAGCCGTATTGTAGTATTCCTATAACATCTAGTTTGCATGGATCACTATTAATACTTTATAACAACAATTTCACCCATTGCTCCCTTCCTTGCATTTTCTTTTAGCTAGATAATTAGTTTACTTGTTAGCATCGATATAAGGGATCGATTTTTTTGGAAAATGTTGGAGGTAGTGCCTTTGTGTATAGCATTCTAATTCTTACAACACTCCAACTAAATGCGCTCATTTATAGTTCAATCTAAAATCTCTTATGCCAACATCCTCCATGTTTGATATTTGTGGTGTTTGATTATCGTTAGTTGTACAACTCTCATTTCCTTCCATTTTTTCCTTCTAGTTCTACTTTCCATTTTACAACATGTCACTCTTCATTTATATCAATGTACTACAAAATTATAACAAACATAACATCAATATACCCTATAACTATAATAGATAAATGTTTTAGATGTTATAGGCTGAAGTTTTTATTTTATTTTGGAATTAAGGAGACAATGCAATTATAGTGCATTAATCACTTGTGTTAAGCACAACCTCCCCTTTTCATCCAAATTCCAATTAGGAAACCCATTACAAAGGTAAAATGGCTCGTTTAGAGTGTTTGGAGTCTAAAAATAGAAAATTGCATGGCTTCGATGATGACCTAACCAACATAACTGTGGAAATTGAATTCAAGAACCATAGCCATAAACAATGGATCAATAAAATGAAGTATTAGAATAACCAGTCCCTTCCAATCCTTCTATATTATTATGTTAAATTAAAAACATTCAAGAATTGACTACATGGGTTAAAGCTATAAAGGAAAAAAAACAAGGTCCCCCAATTGCAGAGGTCGACGAAACAGTTCAAGAAAAAATTAAAGAGTAGTTCCTTATACAAACCAAGGATTTGAAGGCCTCCCTTCAAATCCTTATCATTAGATCCCCTACAAGAAAGTATTGTCTTCCTCCACAACACCATAGATTTGAAGGACCTCAATATTGAGGGTGATTGGATCAAGGACAATGTAACATTGTTCCTTCGATTTTGCTTTACAAAATATTATTTTCGAGTCTTTCGAGATAAAAGAAATCTCTTCTCTCTATCACAGAAGCTTTACTTGGACGTTAATATTACCGGGTCCCATATATATGCATTCTAAGAAGCTCAAGAGCATGTCTTAGAGGCTAGGGAGGGGAAATGGGTTGAAAGTCATTATCTTCATGCAAGGAATCGTCACTCCCTCTTGGGTGATCCAATCCTAAATCCTCTAACTGACATTGTGTATGGTACAATAGGGTCACCATCTCATTCCAAATGTAGTTGGACTATAATAAAGATTTTATGATGAACTTGCTTCCTAGGATCATCTCTTCATACATTACCTTGGAGTCATTGTTATGCATTATTTGACCTTAGAGAATGACACATTTACTTTAGATTGGCCATCTCACTTGTGTTGGCCGACAAATGATCATGTAGGTTTCTTGTAAGGGATAAGGCCCATACTGTATTGTTGGATTCGTTTACCTCTCATATAAATAGGGGAAGCATAGAGTCTTTCCATTCATATAATCATTTGTACTATTTTCTTTGTACTTAATTTCTTTGAGGAAGTCTCTATAGTTTCCTCATGAGCCCTTCTCTTTTAGACTTGTCCAAAATCTCTAGAACCACTTGAATTGCTCATGTACTCATTTTTCAGTTGAAGCCCCTATGTTATTTCCTTTTCAGACTAGTTACTTGGCCCTCTGTGACTTTGTTATTAGATATTTCATTTTTATTTACTCTTTGGCTTAGATTTAGGAGCTTCTGCAACACCCCCAATTTGTAGTGCATTGATGGTATTCTTTTAGTCCCATTGGCCTAATTTTGTGGTCATTTATTTGATATTAACAAAAAGAGTTATCTGATTTATCTTATATTATCTCCACACAAGGTGATGAAGGATTATATAAAAGCAGGAAAAAACGCTTAGACACATATAGACAAATACTCTCTTATACAACATACAATACAACACTACAGGTGGACTTATACTAACCACTATTGGGAAAATGAAACATGTAAACTCTACAAAATAAACTAGGTTGAATAGTGAACTATAATATATTGTAATTATAGGAAAGGAAACAGTGACACTCTACAATTAGTTTGAAAATTTTGCAAGAATTTCATAGTAAGAAAGCTAATATAAAAGATTATATAGTCCCAATTCAAAAATTCTAGCTAGATTATTATCCACTGTAATGGACACTATGTGTGAACTAAAGATGAGCAAAAGATATACAAAACCCTTGGCACATAGGCATTATAGGATATAATATGAAACTCTAACTAAATTAATATTCCACTTTGGCCTTTTTATTGTTAGCAAAAATAACAAACAACCTATGCAAATAGGCATTATGTCCTAACGATATATGGGAATTTGTTATAGGCTTAAATCGTGCCCTTGATTTATTGTGTGTTGACCACATAATCTACTTTGTTAGATAATTATGCAATTGTGATGACAATCATAAATCATGGTTAATTTTGTAATTATATCCCATAAAACTCTACTATTGACTTATCGTGTTATTTGTCAATAAATAATAATAGGTGAAATGACATGGAAGACATAATTGCTTTAAAATTTGTTCTCAATCATCCTTGTTTTGGGCATGTAATTGCCCGTCCATTCTTTAGAAAAAATAAAAATTAGTAAAGACAACCTTTTCATTGGCACAATTTGAAATCGGAAATGAAGCCCTTGGAACATTTTACATTAGGTAAGGTTACAAGGCCAATTTGAGTATTTCTACAATTGCAGTAACCTCCTAGAATAAAAAAAAATAGCGCCTAGAATAAAAAAAATAGCACAATAATAGCATCAATTATACCAATTCAATGTATCTTTCATCCTATGACATAGAACTAAAGATGTTACCTCTCCAGAGGGTATTCTAGCATTTTGTGTCACAAGTGATCCAATTGCAACCATATATTTTTTTCCAATACAACTCCATCAAGAAGGGTTGCACCCATGCCTACAAAAGCCTCATCCTCAATAATAAAACCATGAAGCAAAACACCATGACTTGCCTATAGCATGCAAAGTGTAAAAGAGACCAATATATAATATAGATAAATGAAAACATTCCTCTAGAATCATTCACGTATATAAGCATTAAAATAATGTGTGCATCCCATTATTATGTTTTCACTGTGCTCCATACAAATTACCATTCGTTGATATCTCTCAATTCACTATCTAAGTTTCTGGAATACTGTAACCTAAAATGGATTTTCTATATCATACAATTCCATCTAGTGCTCAAATAAAAGAAGGGGTCACTTAATCAAGTATCATTTTGGTTGAGTTTCCCACCTACCCCGATCTTGCAACTTTTGGAGGTGATAGTGCCCACTATCACCTCATTCCGTAGATATCTTTGTAATATGTATGCTTGTTTTCCTAAAAGGCTACAACTACTTCATTGAGCACAGATGCATATATTTATCTATATTCATGCACAAAATTAATAGATCGTATCTAAATATAGAACCAAATAGATTCCACAACCATTATGTCCTCTAGGTCCAAGTCAAAATCATCATCCCTTCATGCAAAAAGAAAAAAAAAAGAAAAAATTAGCTTTTCAATAGTAGTGACTTGTAATTCCAATTTCCCAAAACAATAGCCAAAATTGAGATACAAGAAGCACAGACAATATAAACACAAAAAACATTATGGAAAGCAAAATTCCAATGTTTGTGATTGTATAAAGCTTGGGTTGTAGGATTATAGCATATAAATCCAACTACCTATCTTCAGTAAGTTTTTATGCAAAAATGGAAAAGCCTCATACAGTGGAAAAGCCCCGAAAGAACATTGGTTACAAAGATGAAACAAATCCATTCATCCTTCATCTTGGTAGTTTAAAATGGTTTCTCTCACAACAATTTTAGGATGAGATCCCAATCATGCTATGCATACTAGAACACAATTAGGAATGATCAAGTTTCACTAGTGATGATGACGATGATGATGGTTAACGTCCACTGAGACCAAACTTTGGTCCATCGGACCTAAAGAGATGAATTAAATAATTTGTTTTAAAATTATATTCCTATGCTCAAAGAGCTTGGTGAGAAGCGTCTCGAGCTCACTATAATTTTGACAAGTTAACAAGCTATGAAGGTCGGTATTGCAACAAAGATTATGAAACTGAGATCTAATGTGAGATCTAATCTAGTATATTGCTACTAAATTTTGATTTTCGTTAGAAGTTTGACCATGAAATGGTAGTATAAACTCACTATAAAATAAGTCTTTGTCGGTAAAATATGTTGTAAATAAATAAGACCAAATTGTAGATTCATCTCTCACATCAAGCAATAGAGTTTAACAAAGTCATATGTAGAAAAAAATAGAAGAACTGCAAATGATATTAATCAATATGATCTGGAGAATAAAATATTTTAGATATCTAGGTCTTCAAATTTTTGGTTTTCTTTGGATTATACTTTGCACTTGTTTGGTACATTAGAAGAAGCTGAGGAGTTCACTAGATAACACAATCAAGAATTGATTTAAAAACACCTTAGATTATATGGCAATAGTCTACCAATAGTAATCAAATTTTTTTAACTCACGGATATACACATTTGTACCATCAATTTTAAGAAACTTTTCAAGGCATAAAATCAAAATGAACTTATCCTTCATAAGTTCTAAAATGGTTTTGAACAACTTAAACTATGATCTTTGCATGAAACTCTACATACTGATGAATACCACTGCTAGTTTTTCAACATTAAGCTAGCATTATTAGGATATTTAACTGAGAGAATAACAAGTACAGCAATCAAACATAAGAGACAATGACCACAATGTTTTTCCTTGGGGAAACCATAAATGGAGAAAACCTCGCAACTTCCTCAGAAATAGAATCAGCACCAAAACAATAAATGAACTCCTGACAGCAGTAATCTTCTTCATGTCTAGCCCCAGTGTCTTCTCCTTCCTCAACTATGCGCTACACTTGAGTGTGTATGAGTTGTGTCTTAAATAGAGACTCCGGTTCTCTATTTATACTAATCCCGACATGACTAAAACCCTACCAGGGCCAACCTCTACTAGGAGAGTCTAATAACCCTAGTGCCCCGAAACTACGGGGACTTTAACCCTTAGAAAATCGGAGGGTTACCCACAATGACTTGACATGACTTGTTTACATTATTGATCCTCCCGATCGGAACATTGGAGCATGACAACATGACTCAATTACATTATAGATACATCCTGAAATAAACATCGAGTTACAATACATAAGATACATAGATGAATACATTCTAAAGTTACAGATACAACAACACTCCCTCTTAACTAGGAAGGTATTATTTCGACACAATTTTCAGTACTTGTCTTCTTCTCTGTATCAGCTGGATCATCTCATCATCTGCATCTCAAGTATTCTGAGTCTTCAATTCATCTTCATCTTCAAGTCATCTTTATCTTTAAGTCATCTTCATCTTTGAATCTGGATCATCATGGGACATCATCACTGGATCTATATCATCACTCGATCTGGATCATCATCATTGGATCTGGATCATCACTGGATCTGGATCATCATCACTGGATCTGGATCATTACTCAATCTGGATCATCACTAGGCATCATCACTGGATCTAGATCATCACTTGATTTGGATCATCACTGCTGGATCATCATCACTGGATTTGGATCATCACTCGATCTAGATCATCACTGGTGCTATCTCATGATTTTTCTTGTCACAGGAAGTTCTACAGAGCCAACCCTTTTTCGTGCTAGTTTTAGGCCTAGCCCCCATGTAGGTCTTCTTCAGCACTTATATCTGACCTACTCATTAGAAAGGCACAGTACTCACATCCATGCAGGTTGGAACACATCCTGCTCACAATAATGGAAGAGTTCTGCACTTCCATCCATGCCGGAACACATCCTGCTCACAATGATGGAATATTTCCTCACTTTCATCCAGGCCAGAACCACATCCTGCTCACAATGATGGAAGAAATTTGTTCTTCCACCCAGGCCGAAACCACATCCTGCTCACAATGATGAAAGACTCTCATCTAGGCTGGAACACATCCTGCTCACAATGATGAAAGACTCTCATCCAGTCTGGAACACATCCTTCTCATAATGATGAAATATTTCTGCACTTACATTCATCCAGGCGGGAACACATCCTGCTCACAATGATGAAAAGGCTCTGCACTTACATCCATCCAGGCTAGAACACATCCTGCTCACAATGATGGAAGGGCTCTGCACTTACATTCATCCAGGCAAAAACACATCCTACTCAAAATGATGGAAGGGCTCTGAACTCACATCTGATCTTGTAGGAACCAATCCTACAGTCATATCAGAATGGCCCCCAGTCGTCCTCGACTGAGCTACCTGGTAACTGACCAGGTGCCTCCATTCTCCTAGAGAATGGAAGTTTCCCTTACATCCGACCTGCTCGTCGGAATGGCCAACACTCACATCTGACATGGAAGGAACTTAATCCTTTAGCCATGACATAATGGTTCATCCCTTACATCTGATCAAGTGGGAACACATCCCTCTATCACATCAGAATGGCTTCTTAGTCCTAGACTGAATTTTACTGGTACCTCACCAGGTAGCTCCATTCAAAGAATGGAAATTTCCCTTACATCTATCCTACTCGACATAATGGCCAACACTCATATCTAGCATGGAAGGAAGTAATCCTCTCACCATGACAGAATGGCTCAGCCCTTATATCTGACCTACTCGTCAGAATGGCTATGGATCTCAGCACTCATATATGACATGGAAGGAACCAATCCTCTCACCATGACAGAATGGCTCAGCCCTTATATCTGACCTACTCGTCAGAATGGCTATGGATCTCAGCACTCATATATGACATGGAAGGAACCAATCCTCTCACCATGACAGAATGGCTCTGCCCTTACATCTGACCATGGAAGGAACCAATCCTCTCACCATGACAGAAAGGATATGGGACTCATCACTTTCCCTTGGAGGAAATATCGATCTGGAGAACACCAAGCTTCTCCCTGAAGTACTCGAACTTCACCCTAGCCAATGGCTTTGTCAAGACATCAGCTATCTGTTCCTCCATCACAACATACTGGAGCTTCACTGCTCCCCTCTGCACTATATCCCTGATATAGTGGTACTTGATCTCGATATGCTTTGACTTGTCATGGAACACTGGATTCTCTGACAACTTTATGCAACTTTGGTTGTCACAATGTATACAAGTAGCATCCAACTGGAGATCAAATAAATCAGATAGTAGCATCCGTAGCCATACTGCCTCACAACTAGTTGAACAAGCTGCGACATACTCTGCTTCAGCTATACTCAGTGCCACACAGGATTGCTTCCTGCTAAACCAAGAGATCACCCCTAATCCCATACTGAAGCAACACCCTGAAGTGCTCTTCCTATCGATGGCACTGCCTGCCCAATTTGAATCAACATAACCCTCCAGGTTAATCTTCTGATTCGCATCGTACTTGAGACCATAATCAACTGTATCCCTCAGGTACCTCAGAATATGCTTTGCAGCAATCAAGTGAACATTTCTTGGATTTGTCAAGAACTGGCTCAAGGTGTTCACAGCAAAGAAAATTTCTGGTCTCGTGTTCGTCAGGTACATCAATGACCCAATCATCTGACGATACATCATAGCATTGACCGACTCTGATGAAGCATCACTCAATAGCTTCAGGTTTGATGCCATAGGTGTGGCCATAGCCTTGCAGTCCATCACCCCAAACCTCTTCAGGATCTCTACTGCATACTTTCCTTGTCTAAGGAATATTCCATATGTACTTTGCCACACCTCCATACCTAGAAAGTAATGCATAAGTCCTTCATTTTGAACTCAGCAGTAAGCTTTCTCTTCGTATCAACAATCAACCCATCCGTACTTGTTACAAATAGATCATCTACATATAGTAGAAGCATCATTGGGTTGCCATCTTCAACCTTGTAGTAAAGGTTGGAATCTGCTTTACTCTTGATAAAGCCCAAACTGGATAGAAAGTTGTCAATTCTGCCGTACTAGGTCCTAGGTGCCTGTTTCAAACCGTACAGGGATTTCTTCAATCTGCATACATGAGACTCTCTATTATGTGTCTCAAAACCGAGTGGTTGTTATACATACACTTCCTCTTCTACTACACCATTCAAGAAAGCAGTCTTAACATCCATTTCATCACTGCAGCCAGAGCAAGTACCAATCTAATGGAATTGTATCTGGCTACAGTTGCAAAGGTTTCTTCATAATCTATTCCTTCTTTCTGAGAGAAATCCCATGCCACAAATCTTGCGTTATATTTTTCAATGCTACCGTCTACAGCATGCTTGATCTTGTAGATCCATTTGGAAGTTACAATTGACTTCTCTTCTGGTCTTGGGACAACATCCCAAACATCATTCTTCATGATCGATTGGTATTCTTCGATCATATCATACTTCCATTCTTTCCGTTTTGTCGCTTCTTCGTAACAGGAAGGTTCTTTATCAATGAAATCACATAGTAAAGCCACATACTCGGAGCAGGATCTGGTTCTCTTTCTTTCTCTGTGATTCTCTTTTGAAGCCCCATATCTTTCCACACCTTGTATAAGTTCTCGTACCCAAGCAGGTTTCCTCTTATGAGGATTCTTCTCCAGAGGTGGATCTAAAGGTCTTTGTGGTTCTTCAAATTCTCGATCTTCTTCTTGAGCTTCTTCGATCATGGTTGTATCATGAATTCTGGGTGCTTTTGCTTTTGCTTCTTCAAGTTCTTCAGTAGGTCTCTTTCTGGATTTGTTTTAAGTTGTGTCTTCATCAAATGTCACATCCCTACTGATGTCAATCTTCTTGTACCCTGAAAAATATATTTTGTAAGCCTTAGAGATTTCAAAGTATCCCACAAATATACCCTTCTTTCCTGAAGGATCTAATTTTGTTCTCTTCTCTTTTGGAATGTGTATGTACACAGGACAACCAAATATTTTGAGATGGTTGACTTCTGGTTTCTTGCCGGAGAAGACTTCTTCAGGAGTCTTGTTCTCGAGTACTCTATGTGGAGTATGGTTATGTACATACATAACTGTTCTGGTAGCTTCCACCCAAAGATGCATAGGAAGATCTTGATCATGAAGCATGGCTCTTGCAGCTTCCATGATAGTTCTGTTCTTCCATTCCGCAATCCCATTCTGTTGTGGATTATAAGGAGTGGACAACTCCCTCTTAATCCATGATTCTTTGCATAGCTCTTTGAATTAATTCGAAGTGAATTCTCTGCCATTATCTGATCGAAAAGTCTTGATCTTCTTTTCAGTGTGTTTCTCGATCAAGGCTTTGAATTCCTTGAATTTGCTGAATACTCCGTCTTTGTTATTCATGAAGTAAACCCATGTCTTCCTAGAAAAATCATCAATAAAAGAAACATAGTATGCATACCTTCTTAGTGATTTTGATGACATAGGACCACATACATCGGAGTGGATGATTTCTAGGATTCCTTTGGCTTTGCTTTCGTTGCTAGGAAATGTCTTCTTTGTATTCTTTCCTTTCGCACATCCTTTGCGGATCCCATCATGTTTTGCTTGGAATTCTGGAAGACCTTCAACAAATTTTCTTGTAATAGGTAGTGCTCTGTAATGCACATGTGCAAGCCTTCTATGCCAAAGCTCATTTGGCTCTACTATGTCATGGATCAAGGCTTGTTCTGGATGGCCCTTCAATTTGTACAAACCTTTTGTTCTCCAATCACCACTGCATCATCAATAGTCCTACCTCTTGGCCACATGAGGACTTGACCATCTATGAATGCAACCCTCATTCCTTTTGCATCCAATGTTGATATGGAGAGAAGGTTCTTCTTGAGTCTTGGCACAAACAATACTTCTTCCATTGTTAGAGACTTTCCAGAGTCTAGTTTATAGGAAGATTCCCCACTACCTTTTATTGGATATTGGTAGTCATCTTCTAGTTTCACCTTGTGAGGTGATTCATGTTCTGACAGTCTTACAAAGGATTCCTTGAATCCAGTCATATGTTTGGAAGCCCCACTTTCTATAAGCCAATCATCACTACCATGAGTAATGTTACCTGTGAGAGAGAAAATCAAAACATATTCATCCTCGCTTGAAGAATTTTCACTTTCATATCTGGTTCTTTTCTTGGATGGTTCATCATCCTCTACAGCATGAGCATGATGTCTTCTTTTGTTCCCCTTCTTCTTATGAGAGTGGACCTTGTTTTGAGGACAGTCTTTTGCAAAGTGTCCTATTTCATCACATGTATAACATCTTAATCTAGATGGATCCTTTCTATTGTTATCTCTATGATGAGGATTCTTACCTTTGAAGTGATGAGGTTTTCTTCTGCCTTTCTTAGAGTGAACTGTGAGAGCTTGATCTTCACTTCCCATCTTCTCTTCTTGAGTTGCTATCTATGCTTCTTATTGAGAACATTCTTCCCATAGTCTACTGAATTTGAATAACTTCTTTCTAGCACAGATTCCTTGGATGAAAGAATCCCATGACCTAGGAAGGCCATTCAGTGTTGTCATCACAATCTCTGCATTCTCCACTTCTTCATCTACAGCTTCTAATTGTTCCTTGATATGAGAAACCCTTATGAAGTAGGACTGGATAGTCTCTGCATTCTAAATCTTCACATTCTTCATTTGATTCCTCATAGTCATCTTCCGGTTTATGTTCTTCCCTTCAAACAACTTGGTTAGGGCACCAAACATAGCTTTAGGTGTCTTGAGAGAGGACACCTGAGGTATAAGGTGATCCTTGATAGAATCAGCAATGATCCTCTTTTCCATAACCATCTTCTTCTTATGTAAGGCCTTTGCCTCATCTCCCTCTGGAACTGGATACTCCTCATGGATGTAGGAGTCTAACTCATTCTATTCCAGGACCAGGGAGATCCTATACTTCTAGGCTCGGAAGTTATCAACTCCCTCAAGCTTTTCATCAAGCTTGGTATGATGAGACATCTTAATTGAGAACCTCAAATGGAAATAAAAAAACATTTTAGATCTTACCAGGTCAAGATGTCGGATCTGAAACTTGAGCTGAAATCCTGCAGAGCTGGTTCAGGAGCAAATTAGGGTTTTGCTTTTCCGAAGATCTATCCACCCAAATGTCTTGAAATTTGTCCCTAACTTCGATTTTGGGGAGGAGATCAATCCAAGGCTGGGTTCACTGAAAAATTCCTCTTCTATGAAAAGCCCTAATTTTCGGCAGGAGTGTCGGGTCCAAAACTGAAAAACCTCAGAATTGGATTCTGCTTCGACGGAAAGATGTGCCCTAAGGAGGAGAGTTATTCCGACTTCCTTTTGCTGAAAATTTGTGGAGGAAGATCCACAAACTAGGAATCCCTAGTTCCCGCAGCTGCACAGTGTCTTCTTCTCAGGTTAGATTTGATACCATGTTAGTTTTTCAACATTAATCTAGCATTATTAGGATCTTTAACTGAGAGAATAAAAAGTACAACAATCAAACACAAGAGACAATGAACATAGTGTTTTTCCTTGGGGAAACCATAAATGGAGAAAACCTCGCAACTTCCTCAGAGATAGAATCAACACCAAAACAGTAAGTGATCTCCCGACAGCAGTAATCTTCTTCTTGTCTAGCCCCAGTGTCTTCTCCTTCATCAACTACGCGCTACACTTGAGTGTGTATGAGTTGTGTCTTAAATAGAGACTCCAATTCTCTATTTATACTAATCCTGGCATGACTAAAAACCTACCAGGGCCGACCTCTACTAGGAGAGTCTAATAACCCTAGTGCCCCTGAACTGCGGGGACTTTAACCCTTAGACAATCGGAGGGCTACCCACAATGACTTGACATGACTTGTTTACATTATTGAATCTCCCGCTCGGAACATCGGGGCATGACAACATGACTCAATTACATTATAGATACATCCTGGAATAAACATCGGGTTACAATACATAAGATACATATATGAATACATTCCGAAGTTACAAATACATCAACAACCACAACCTTTTTGTGCTTTCATACCAAATATGATGTTTCTTTATCCTTTCTATATATTTGATAACAAAATGATTCAGAACAAAAGCCTCGTTCAATCACAATGCCAGATGGAATGTCAAATTTGATTAGGTTTGTTGTTGACTGTTACCCTTTAAAAATGCAATGGTCCATTTTGCATTTTCATGGGCCTTTCTTATCTCACTAGCACAATAGAAGATCCTTGGAGTTTAGAGTCGGTTACAGAGTGCAGGAGGAACTTGGAGGCCATGCAGCTTGCTTGATCACTTATCATCATCCTAGGAATGGAGGATCATTGATAGCTTGATGGAGACTTTTTCAGGACCACACTAATGGATGATATGAGCAACAAGGGAACTATATTGTTGAAATGAATAACTCCCGATTCATATTATTTCTCCATAGAAAGCCTTTATTTATACATTTACTATGACTCTTGGGATCACACATCCGAGAGTCTCTTCATATTCCTACTATGTACAATAACGTATAATCCTGACGGATTATATTCCAACAATCCCCCCCTTAATCCAAAGGGGTGTTAGTAAGTCCGAGCATGTTTCTGAATCTTTCAAAATTTTCTCGTCCAAGCGCTTTGGTGAAGATGTCTGCAACTTGATCATTTGTGGAACAATGTCGAAGATGGACTGTCTTGGCCTCTACATGATGTCGAATCAAATGATACTTTGTGTTGATGTGTTTGGTTCGATCATGGAATCTGGGATTCCTAGCCAGCTTGATTGCAGAAGTATTGTCGATCAATAATGGAGTGGAGTTCTCTTGTTTTTCTTGCAAATCTTCAAGTATCTTCCTGAGCCATACTATTTCTTTCATTGCTTTAGCTGCAGCCACATATTCTGCTTTTGTTGTTGAATCTTCCGGAACTGACTGTTTGCGTGATCTCCATGAGACACCTGCTGATCCAAGACTCATAGTGTATCCAAAAGTTGATACTCCTGTCTCCTTATCGCCATCAAAATCTGAATCTGAGTACCCAATAAGTTTGAAGTCATCCACCTTAGAGTACTTGAGTCCAACGTCTTGAGTCCCCTTCAAGTATCTTAGAACTCTTTTTGCAGCTGACCAGTGTCCTTCACAAGGTTTATGCATGAACCTTGAAAGTATGCCAACAACATAATAAATATCTAGTCTAGTTGTTGTAAGGTAGATAAGTCTTCCTACAAGTTGTCGATACTTGGTTTCATCCTCAAATTCTTTTCCTTCGCTTGATGTGAGCTTCATTTTCTGTTCCACTGGAGTAGAGATAGGGTTGCATTCTGTCATGCAAAATTTGTCTAGTAGTTCTCCAACATATTTTTTCTGAGATAGGAATATGTACTTAGGATGTTGAGTGACTTCAATTCCTAAGTAATAGTGGAGATGTCCCATATCTGTCATTTCAAAGATCTTTTTCAAATCTTTCTTTATGGATGCTATATAGCTCTCATTGTTCCCTGTTATCAAAAGATCATCTACGCACACCACAAGATACACAATAGATCTTCCAACTTTCTTTATAAACAGTGTTGCATCATCAAGATCAAAATGTTCAAAATTTAACTTCAAAAGATGCTTGGTTATTTTTTCATACCATGCGCGAGGCGCTTGTTTTAGGCCATACAAGGATTTGACAAGCTTGCATACCTTTTGTTCTTTTCCTTTCACAACAAAGCCTT
>LPNX011104223.1:0-55644 GCA_001517045.1 Pseudotsuga menziesii
CAAGCTGAGATTGCTTCCCTAAAAGGAGCTATGAACCAAGCCTTCTCCATGACAGATTTGGGGCTCTTAAGTCAGTTTCTGGGGCTTGAGATTGCTCAAAACAAATCTGGAATCAAGGTGTACCAGTCCAAATATGCCTTGGATTTGCTGATCAAATTGATTGCAAAGCAAGTAAAACTCCTTTCCTTTCAGGAGTGAAGCTCGAGGAAGATGATTCTCCACCGATGGTAAACAACACTTTGTATAGACAGTTGATTGGATGTTTATTGTATTTGACACATACTCGACCTGATATTTGTTATGTAGTAAGTGTTTCCTCTAGATATATGGATAAGCCTCATGAGATCCATTGGAAAGCAGCAAAGAGGATCCTTAGCTTTGTTCAGGGAACAAGGACTCATGGGATTTTCTATAAAGCCAATTCTGACCTTGAGTTAATTGGTTTTACTGATAGTGATTGGCCAGGTGATAGCACTAACAGGAAGTCCACTTCAGGTTATGTGTTCATGCTTGCAGAAGGGCCAATCAGCTGGTCAAGCAAGAAACAGAGTTCCATTGCACTCTCATCTACAGAAGCTGAGTACAGAGGAGTTGTCAATGCAACAACTCAGTGTTTATGGTTGCAGAGTTTACTTGGAGAATGTGGTTTCGAACCTGAGTACTCAACTACCATCTACTGTGATAACCAGAGTACCATTTGAATCTGCAAAGATCCAGTTCAGAAGCAGAGAACCAGACACATTGAGATTCACATGCACTACATCAGAGAGCTTGTGCATGATGGCACCATTCACCTACTCTTCTGTTCATCTTCAGAACAAGTAGCTGACATATTTACAAAATCATTTTGTGAGAAGACCTTCAGCAATCTCAAATCACTGCTGGGGATTTCTGATCATGCTTTCAAAGCATGAGTGGAGACAAGATTCTACAATTTTGTTTTACAGTCCATGTTTAAGGGAGTATTTTCCCAAGTTGGTTTTGCCTCTTTCCTTGTTTCATATGGACTTGCAGTATGTAAAAGGGTGACTAAGCCTTGTTGCTAGGCCCTATATTTTTGATTTATTACTCATAAAGTCAGGCTTAAGGGGGGGTGTTAGAATAATCAACCCATAGTATTTACCCACTTAGACATTAATTCATTTATTTTTGTCTTATTTGCATAGTCCATGAGTCCCACCATGTGCAAGTTGCTAATTGCCTATCCATAGAGGTCAAACTTGCCATTATTGACTCATGTAGCGCCTGGGAAATCCTTAGGAATCAAATTTGCTTTATTCCTGGCCTCCTAGGCGCCCATCTGCTTTTTCTGTTTTATACCCTGCTTTTTCAGTGTTTTAAGGCACATAGGAAAGCAAGACTAGGTGAGGTGAATCAGCTTTGTTGCCTCTTCCTCCTCCACTCTTTCCTCCATGCAAAAGCATGTATGAGCTGCCATTTGACCACTCTTTAGCTTGCCTATGCACCCTTGCTAATTTGTGGGGTCCTTGATAGATTTGGGATCAACTTTTTACACCTATGGGGGATTTGCCTATTTTGGGTAAGCCTTCTTTATGCTAGATTTGGATGCTTCCTTATGCATTCGATTTGATCATGTATTCTATATATTCAGCAGCCTATGTTATTATAGGGTTGGCTATTGTACACTCAGTTAATATAATTTTGTGTTACAACTCCATATTCAGTCTCAATTGTTGATAATGTTGCATGATCAATTGTTAATTGTTGTGGGTGAAATTAATCTACTGCAGGCCTGAATTTCTACATCATCTACACTAAATCATTCTGCTATAAAATAACTTGACAGAGAAACTGAAATAAGTAATTACTTTGAATTTTCTGGAATTGTCTAATCAATTAATAATTAATAACCAACATTAGATATTTGAATAAGAAATAATGTTCAGTATGAAATCATTGCAACAACACAAATGAAATAAAAAAGACATAAACATATATATATCATCATATCTTGAATATTCAGAAGTAGCATCGCAAAGTAGACACATTGAAAATTTCAGTTACAATAATATACTAATTCAAATACAATATTGTTTTGACAAAGTGAAATACTGATTAATAAACATAGGCATAACAAAGTATACTGTATTAATGTTAAAGATAGAAGATCATATAATAAAATATAAAGAGTATCCAAAATAATACCAATCACAATATCAACTTGGAGATTTCCAGTCACATCCCATGCCCAAAGATAAAACTTCAGCAGGAACAATACTAGTATCAAAATAGTATTTCAAGTATTTTTGCTTCAGTCACTCCATCCTTTTCTCATAAAAATTACAAGCTTATATAATACTACCAATATTTCGATTCAGTTTTTCTATAAATGCGATATGCAATATTATAGGAGTCCTATCGCTATCAAAGAGCATTAACTCTTTTCAACCTACACCTGTCACTAGAGGATAACAATAAAAACAACTTAGCCTGAAACATTTGCTGGTTTAAAGGAACTAGCAAATTCATGGCTGTGTTGAAATGCCAATCTTCAATACACATCCACGTCTTCCAACTAAAATCAAGAATATTAGACACATCCTAAAACTGTGAAGAATAGCGATGACATACCCACATGTGCTAGTTGATTTAGTTTATGCATAGATTCCTTGCCATCCTGTCTCCCATCTATACCTTCACACCACGGTATTCTGAACAATCTCCTGAACGCTCTACTAACACGACAGGTTAGACCCATCCACAGCCGCATAGGCAGGCTTCAACAGGCGATGGGCGCTTCAAAACACTTAGGCGTATCGGAGTCGGAAAAGTTACAACCTAAGCTATGGCCAGGAAAACTTTCAATCGGAAATCGAAAAGACATTGACATCGGCAGCCAAGTGCTTTGCAGAGCCACAACGGCGGAAGAGAAAAGGATAAAAACATGCGACACGCATTGGTGGTCGGAGTGCTTTTCATTTCGGGTAGGTAGCTGATTTGGGAGCCGCAACGGCGGAAGACGAACAAACAACAGCCTCCGAAGCTGGGCGCTTTTCATTTTGTGTAACTAGCTGATTTGGGAGTCGCAATGGCAGAAGACGAACAGACAGCAGCCTCTGAAAAAATGCTAAGTGCTTAAATACTTTGAAATTTAGCAACGGTTAAAACTGTTTCTCCTCCGAAACGGTGTTTTGCAAAGGACGAATGGTCTAATCCATCTTCAACTCAACAAAAACAAACTCTAAAATCTGCGACCCACAACAATTCCAAACACGAGTAATTTCTGAAAACCAGGACGAAAGGTAATCTTCAAGAAATCATCCAAAATTAAAGCATGACCCAAAAATCATGGATAAAAACGATTCAAAGCAACATTAAATCATGAGGGGGACCAAAATTTTTAAGAAATTTGAGGAAGACAGTTTCAGCCGCAACATGTTTATTGACATGACACATAGTGTTAAAACTGTAAATCCTAATGTTCTAACTAATCATCCAAATTATCATTTGATTTATATGCATAAAATCTCATAAATATAGTTTTTAAGACTTTGCGAAATCCCATCCATTAATATCCAAATCGAATTTGATAGGATACTAAGCTATAAAACTATAACATATTAAGATTTCCAAATGATACTCATTTATTCACTAGCTATTTATATACACTTTTACAAAGTCATGGTAAGATATTTAAGTTACATATGGGGTGTGAACTCTTTAGGTTTTAATAAAAAATTTAATTTAATAATTCATGTCAAGTTCTAGGACTTTCGGAACTTTATAATATCTTATCGATAACCAGCTTCAAACCAATTCTAAATGTGTTTTCGTTGAGCCCCAATTAGCATATTATCTCTTTGAATTTCTTAAATCATATATAATTAGATAGATTAATTAATGATAGAATTGATTATATAAAAAGCTATGAAACTGACAACTACTAATTATCACAACTATGAAAATGTTGTCAACTGACTCTTCTACAATTGAGAGTACCTCCAGAATCGAAGATTCTGAAGGCACTCTTTTATAATCTTTTAAAAGAAAATCATAAAAGAGAGTTGATCTCCCTTCATCTTAATGAAAAAATGAAGGGGTTGTTGTTGGCTGGCAACAAATGGGGACAAGCTGGGCGAACCAGTTATCTCTGCTCATACAACTTATAGATGATTTAAACAAAATCTTAAAATTTATTAAAAACAATAAAAAAATCTTTATCTAAATAAAAAAAGCCATTCTTTTATTCATATTCATAAGTATAACTTAGAAATATTCCATCTTTTGAAACAGAGATCTAGTTAGGGATAAACTTAAAAATATCATGATCGAAACAAAATACTTCATAGTAATAATGACCTGCACCATCAGCATAGAGTATAGAAATCTACTTTTCTGAAGACTTTCCAAAATCTGTTCCATAAACATAATAATTTTATTTTTGCTTGCTTTTCTTTTCTTTTAAACAATAATTCTGACTGAAGACTACTATCTAGGTATGGTATCCCAATGTGATAGCATCATTCACGAGAACTGTCTGGAATAAGCAAGCTGGCCTGTGATGAGACCTCTTGTGTTTTAACTTAAAATCAAAAGCCATCACCTTGGTGATCAGAAATGAAGTTATCCCAGACAACACTGATGATCATGATTAGGCCGGCTCATGATGAGACCTCCTATTCTTCAGTCAAAATTTATATTTTCTTTGTTCACTTTCATCTTTTAAATTTTATAAAATGAGAGATCATTACCGAGCATGGTGACCAAATGGTAATGCCAGTCATTAATATCACCAGAAAATGAATCAGCGGGCTTGTGATAAGACCCCTTGGTTTGTTGAACCAAAAGCCATTACTAGTTTCCTAATAATGTCATACTAGTGATATTTATGATTCTGATCAGACCGGCTTATTACTAAGACCTCCCGTCTCTCATTTTAGCATTTTATTGACTGGAACAAATTCTAAAAAGTTTTCAGATTGTAAATACTTTTGAAAATTGATGGTAGAGATCTGTAAGAGTTTTTCAAAAGTACAAGCTTCGAAAAAGACATTTAATAAGCTATCCCCATTTTATATGAAAGATAAAAAGGTGAGGAATAATCTGAGTAACACTTAAAAATAAAACAATAATAGGTCTTTTATAGATTTAAAAAATCTTGATCATCCTAAACAAAATTTTAAAAGACTTCAGTTTAGTATCATAATTTTTTAGGCTCATAAGCAAACTGAATTTTTAACTCGAAGATTTATTTATTTACATTTTTTTTAGCTGCTAACTAAAGATTACTGACTGATTATATACAAAAATTTGACAGCCTGTAATATTTAACTAACAGAATAAAAACTGGCTGTAATAACAGAATGATGTTTGAAAGTTAACAAAAGTTTTATGAATTTCTCATCATCCTTAAATTTTATGAACTATAATTCAGTTTATATACAAAAATATAAATTCATTTACAAACAACAAAACAAATTATATACATTTTAAGACCAAAAATATTAACAGAAATACTTTTTCAGGATCATTCTATAGAAGGAGCAAGTCGACGAAGTCGACTTGAACGAAGACCGACTTAGTCGATCAGCCGACTAAGTCGGTCGACCAACTAAACTAGAAGATTAGTCGACTTAACTAAACAATCGTGTCAGTTCACCGAACTGACAGGTAGTTATTTTGTAACTGTTTGTAACTTGTATATATTAGGCTGTTGAGCCAAGCAAGAACTTAGTTCAGTTCTCTGCCTTGTATGAACTCATTACATTGATATAATCTGTTTTCCTATCTATTCTTGTCTCTTGTATCTGATTTATAGTTATGTTTTAGTATGTATTATTGGTAACCTTATGTGATCTGTGAGATTACAACATTGGTTCCGTTGCCGGTAGTACATGTCTAAGATATATGCTCACATATGATACCAGAGCAGGAAATCAAGGATTGGTGGGACCGTAAAGTTGCGAACTACTTGCAAAATTACGCCAAAAGGAACAGATTAACAGTCGCTGAAGCTAGAACCAGATTTTTCATAGAGACAAATGAAAAATTCGTTGAGTCTGTGCCACAACTATTGAAGCAGCTTCTAGATGAGAAGACCGGACATGACTAAAGAACAACAGTTGCTAGATAAACTGTTTCGAGGGGGATGAACAAATCTGTCGGAGTGGTTTGAGAAAATCACCAACGACTTCTACGAGGAGCAAGCAGTTGAAGACAGAACGTCTGTAGAAACTGTCAAAGCGAAATTCTACACAGATTTCACCGAACAATTCTTGTGCTCCCTTCCGACCTTGCTGTTCAAATTCCTGATAGAGAATGGAGCAGGCCACATCGTCGAACCTAGACCACCACTGTGTGAACAGCCACCAAACACCAACTGGGCAGAAAAGCAGAGGAAGTGGGAGAAATTTATTGCAGAAAGGGAGTGGGAATACTTCCTGAGTAAGTGATTCAAACTATTCAGTCTTTCTAAAAAGCATTGGGTAGGCTATGGGGGGGTAGCTGGTCTTGTGTCGGAGGTAGAGTATAGTGGATCCTAGTCAACCTCAGGAGGATAGATGTCACCAGTGATGAAAAGTCGACCAGAGAAGACTTGAAGAAAATAGTATTGTACGGAAGTATGTCGGACATTCAGAGACAAGAAAGGGACAAAAGACAGCAGAGAACAAAACCCTAGGGAGACCGACCATGAAGAGAATCCGCCAGAGTCGGGTCATGACCGACAGGAAGAGGGCGTAGAACAAGAGGTGTCCCCTACAGAGGAAGAAGTATGGATAGAGCAACTAGAAGCTCTCCAATTAACAGCTCCTGGTGAAGGAACGACCCTTTCCCCATTAAATCCACATACCAGTATACAGACTATTGTCGAAAACAACCTCCGACTAAGAGTTGGTGACTATAGTATCTGGAGTCGACTAGGCGACAATACGTACAATGGACGACATCTTGTCATATGCCGACCATTCGAAGGGAACTGGGTGATGATTCAAGCGAAACCCTCCCTCCGAGGTATCCACTTGCTCTTACCGACACAGGAAGGAGCACCCCCCCCACCAAGTACATCTTTTGAAGGAATTGAACATGCAGACCTACGCACACAAAGTTTCAGTGGACCATTGACAGTAGAAATCTACAACAGCCCACTGTACGTCGAAGATGACTTGACCACCGATGGAGGCACCAGTTTCGTCGACCAAAATTCCGCAGGAGCAACTACATCAACAATCCCACCACTTTCACCCCCAATAAAGGTTGACTTTGCCAAAATAAAAATCATCCTCGACCTAAAACCCCCAATAAACCCTAAACAGGTTTGGGTGTTATTGGGCCATACAGGATACTAACAAAACACTAACAAAAGGGTTAACCAAAATATGCAGTATCAACAAAGATGACTGGGATGAGAAAATCCCTGTGGTTCTCTGGGCATATAGGATAGCATATAAGCGGTCGACTGATCAAACCCCTTTCCGACTAGTTTACGGGCAAGAAGTAGTCGTCCCCCTACATTTTCGTCAGCAGACACCTATTATTGCACAGATACTACATGTCGATGTCGAACAGGAAAGAAAGGACCGACTATTTCAACTCAGTAAGCTAGAAGAACATAGAATCATGGCTATCCAGCATCAGGAAATTCACAAACAACAAAAGAAAGCCTGGCACGACCGTAACATCAAAAACAAAAACATTTCGGTCGACGACCTTGCTTTACTTTATAATAGTCGAATCAAGGGGAAACCCAAGAAATTACACACATAATGGATGGGACCTTACGTTGTCGAAGAACTACATCCCAACGGTTCAGTCCGACTGAAGACGTTACAGGGCCTAGTATTCTGAAAGCTCGTTAATGGAGCCTGACTCAAACGTTACAGAAACTGAAAAAAAATAAAATCAAATAATGAACTTAACCGTCAATCAAAACTCATAAAAAGATAGAAAAATTCCAAAAACAAAATAATACATCCAACCATGACAGCAACTCCCTACTTCAACAACCGACATCACCATTGTCGACCATCTTCATCGACTAGTCAGGCCGAACATTTTAACCAATGACATCGACCATCGACTTCGAAAGTCCCATCACCCATTGATGGCCTTGAGTGCCGAAACAGATCCTCCATTAAGTCGCACTCAAGTATTTCAGTTGGACTATCAATTCCGCCATTAATACACCCATTTCGACACTCAACCACACCCACGCCTATAAATAATGGACAGTCGAAGGTTCATTCACCACACCAATTACGCTCAGAGAACCCGCAATATTAGTCGACCAAAGACCAAGAACCCTGTCAAAACCCCACCCAGTCTGACGCAATGGCACCCAAACTAACCAGAGCCGCGACCAAGGCAAAGGAGCTGCAAGCAGAGGACACCCCCTTGATCAGCCGCTTAAAGAACATAAAAAACGCAAAGGTATGGGAGGGCCCATTCCAGAAACTCTGGATAGAGATTTAAGAGTGGGCCTATGTCGACAACAGAATGAGCTAGGCTGCTGAGAAAATTCGGAAGAGCTCCATCTTAAACTACCCTAACGCACCATTGATGGCAAGCTTCGGTGGGATGAAAGAAGCAGCTGTTAAATTCATTATCAGTCGTTACCACAACGGTCGATTCTACTTCGACCAGCTGATTGACATCACCAGGGATGTTATCTTCAAGCTTACGGGTTTGTCCAACCAAGGTAGCCCTGTACCTATTAGGATCAAAGATGAGTTAGTCCAAGAACTTACGGGCTCACCGTCGAGCAAGAATTCCAAAGGATTGATGATCAGATAGATTGCGACAAGGACGCCACAAATCATGGCTAAAATCATAGCAATCACCCTTACATTGGTAGGCCGGGGCAGCGAACTTAAACTGGAGATGCTGGAAGTTGTCGACACAATCGTGACTGACGGTCGGATCTACTAATGGGGAGATTATGTTGCCAACATGATCAAAACCATCTGTGAACGCTGTCAAGAGATGGGAGGTATCATCAAATTCCCATCCCTTATTCTTTGGATTATCATGTATCATTTTTGTCCGGAAGGTAGTCCAGTCTTCTGCGAGCCAACCAAGTTCCAAATGAACTGCTTTAAACCCTTTTCACAAAAAGGAACCCTGCATGAGCTGGAACAGGGGAAAGTCTTCTTGGAAAACTGGTTCCAATAGTTGAAGGTTCGCATGACGAGGTGGAGGGTTCCCCAGAACATCTAACGAAATATCCCTGCTGAGTCTCATATACAATTAGAACTTGATCATACATCAGTATGGTACATGCAAGGTCAGGACCCCAAAGCCTAGGACCTCGACTACTATCTGACGGTTGACCAGATTTTCCGAGAGTTGACCTGACAAGCGCAGACAAAGATACCAATTCCAGAGGCTTCCAAACAGGTCGACTTCTCCATCATAGAGCCACTCACCGACCAGGAAAAATAAGATGACTATGAGCTCAACTTATACATCAGCACATTTGTGTCGGAGGATACCCCAACCATGCCCACTAGTCGGGTACACATCACTATCAAACATCTGACTGCAAAGGTAGTCAATCCCCAGCCGACAGAACAACAACAACCAACAGTACAACCACAGCAACAGACAACTCCTCCGGCTACAGCAACCGTCAACCCCACTCAAGTACCGATAGGTGAAGTCGAAGGCGACGACCCAGAATATGCTTTATCCAGAAGCATCATTAAGAAGCTGGCTAAGGAGATAGTTGTCGCCAGGAAAAAAATCAAGGCCCAAAAACTACAACAAGGTAGGGGTAAGCGCAAGCTTATTCTGGTTGACTCATCCGACAATGAGGAGGAACTAGCAGCCGCGGCCATCGACATTGTCGAGGATGCCCATGCAAATAAAGTATCAGTTGAAATTCAGTTTCAATGGTATCTGGACACAGGAGCTCTAGAGGGTTGGCCAAAGAAAGAAAAAATGACATCGACACCTGAAAATGTGGTCGACCTTGTTTCGACCCCTCCCCCCCTATCCCCGATAACCATAGTCGAGGAGCAAGCACCAGTACAGCAGGCAAACAGTCCCCATGATGAATATCATCGTGCCATCCCGGAGGCACTCAGAGCCAGGGTCGACTAGGACGTTGAGCTTAAATATTTCTTCGCGACACTTCTTGCACTATTTAAGTCGGCCTAGAAAATACAAACACAAGCTCCTCTCTATGCAAACAAAAATCCCTATGCAAATGTTACGACGACATTCACCTGAGACCAACAAGGTGATGTAATAGGAACATCAAAGTCTGTCACAGAGCCAATCAACACCGATGCCTAGGACGACCTACCCACTACACCTTCGGAAGCAGGTATCTCTTCCGACCAAAGTTCACAACACACTCCAGCCAACCCTTCGACCCCTGTCCATACCCCCACTCCGTCCCCAAACACCACCATCATCACAACCTCCTTCACCACCAATCCCCACCACCAGAATTACAACCAAACCCATCACAGCCACTATTATCTTCACAACCGGAAGTGGTAATACCACCTCCTCAAATAGAAAAACCCCTGACCTCCATACCACCTCCTCAAAAAGAAACACCCCTGACTTCTATACCACCTAACCAACCAGAAAAACCCTCGACCTCCATTCCACCAACCACAGACCCAACCTCAACTGCTGCAGATACCCAAGAGCAACAGACAGACAAACAGAAGAAAAAAAAGGAGCATCATAGAACATCTGGTCTCTGGATTAGCCTAAGGGATGCAAGTTCCTTGGACGACACAGAGGTCAGCCAACTCCTTAAAATTGTGGCCAAAGAGTCAAAGAAAAGGACAGATCGAAAAAATAAAGAGCTTGTAGCCAAAAATGCAGAAGAAGTCGAGTTTCTTGGCAGATGCAGAGCTATAGTACAGACCGTGATACCAGGCCCTAGCAAAGTCGACACAGATATACCACTTGAAAGAGCATATCAGCTCTTCGAGACAATGGTATCGACCGTCCAGACCCGGATGCAAAAGACTAAAGAAGAGAAAAAGGAGGAGACTGTTCGACTGCTCCTGGCCCAGCACACTGCATTCTCGGAGGCATATAAGGTTCTACAGGATCATATGGAAGAATCAGTTGTCACTAAGGAAGTATTATGAAACTGGCCTACTCACTATGAGCAGGTCTATCAACAGACAAGGCAGACGCGACAGGGCATTTAGGTTTTGGAGGGCCGGAAGCCGACCGAGGCAGACCATTGAAGAACAAATTGTGATGGAGACCAACAAACTGCAGAAGCTAGAACGAGAGGCACATCAGTGGGTTCAACAAGCCCTTCCCAATCTAGAGAAATTCAACATCATTTTCCCATAGATGAAACGACTCATCAATGCTGCAGAAGAGAAAAACAACTTGTTGGGTCCCAACATGGAGAACATCACAGAAATGCCCATGTCCGAAAACATGTCGATCCTTTCAAGTCTCACTACCTTAACGATCGACATCCAGAAAGCCTTACAAAGCTGGACATATTTTTAGCATCACCTTTCCATCATAGCACCAGCCATTGTCGAAGTCTGTGTCTAGAGAAGACCAACCATCCGGTTGCACAGTCCACATCATGAGCAAGTATGATTGATTCGACAGAGTTTCAAATTTTGTACCTCCCTGTTTCTTCGGGACGAAGAAACGTTTTGTTCGTGGGGGAGATGTAGAAGGAGCAAGTCGACGAAGTCGACTTGAATGAAGACTGACTTAGTCGATCAGCCGACTAAGTCGGTCGGCCAACTAAACTAGAAGATTAGTCAACTTAACTAAATAGTCATGTCGGTTCACCGAACTGACAGGTAGTTATTTTGTAACTGTTTATAACTTGTATATATTAGGGTGTTGAGCCAAGCAAGAACTCAGTTTAGTTCTCTACCTTGTATGAACTCTTTACATTAATATAATCTATTTTCCTATCTGTTCTTGTCTCTTGTATCTGATTTATAGTTATGTTTTAGTATGTATTATTGGTAACCTTATGTGATCTGTGAGATTACAACACATTCCATTCACTGAGAATGCTTCGGACTGTCCTCCAAGTGTTTGTAATCGAAAGGTACTTGGACCTATCTTCTCAGTAATAACAAATGGACCTAACCAAAGCTTCTGAAACTTAGTATGATCTCCCTTTTCCTCGTGAACTTTATCCCATTTTAAAACTAGGTCTCCCACCTGAAATTCTCGATTAGAACTAAAGGATTGCTCAAACCAAGATTTCACAATTTGTTGATGCTTTGTAAAGTGTTTTTTTGACTTTTCTCTTTCTTCCTCAAGCTTTATCAAAGTGTTAATTCTCTTTTCCATTGCTGGACATTCTTCATCTTGCACAGACTGAGTTAACTGTAATGAAGGTAAGAATAAATTCGGTGGTAAAATAGCTTCAGTTCCATATACTAAGAAAAATGGTGAGTTACCTATTGCAGCCTTAGGAGTCACTCTGTCTGCCCAAAGGGCATTGGCCAATTCTGTATGCCAATCTCAATGGTGAATTGAAATGGTTCTTTTGAGAATTTTCAATAAATTTTTATTTGTTGATTCAGCTAAACCATTTCCATGAGGATGGTAGTTAGCTGAATACCTGATTCTTATTCCCTTCTCTAAGGCAAATTGAGTTAACTCAATTGATGAAAAATATGAAGCATTATCAAAGACGAGGGAATCTAGAATACCAAATCTTGTTATGATAAAGAATTCTAAAAATAATATAACCTAATTGGTATTTATAACCCTTGATGGTGCAGCTTCTACCCAATGAGTAAAATAATCAGTTGGAGTTATTATATATTTGTGTTGCTTAGAGGAGGGAGGATTTATTGGCCCTACTATATCGATACCCCATTGCTGAAAGGGTCTTTCAATTGAAACAAGTTGTAAAGGAAAAGCAGGTTTCTTAACCCTTCTCGCAGCAAGTTGACATTCCTGGCATTTTCTAACAAAAGTATAGGAATATTGAAACAAGGTAGGCCAATAATAACCGGCCCTAAGAATTTTATGCGTAGTAGTTTCTCCACCAAAATGACCTCTTGCTGGTCCAGAATGTAACTCCTTCAGAATTACTTCCATTTCATCTTTGTCTAGACATCGAAGCAATACTCCATCTGAATTTCTTCGAAAGAGGACATTATCAATTAATAAATAAGGAGCAGATTTCAATCTAAGTGCTCTTTTCTTTTTTGGTTCTAGGTAATCAGGAGCAGTTCTTGTTTCCAAAAGTATTCTTATGTCTGTATACCAAGAATCTTGTGGTGGAGGGTAAAAATAAATTTCTCTGGTAAGTAAAACTTCATCAATGACAGTTTTAGCTTTATCATTAGGTAGATGAGCAGATTCGACAGCTAATTTACATAGTCCTTGACCTTTGACTATCGTTGAGGGTTTGATTTCTAAGTCATACTCTTGAAGGGATATCATCCAAGGTGCTCTTTTCTCACCTAAATCCTTTTGCACTAACAAGTTTCTGACGGAGGAATAAGGGACTATTATTTTCGTTTTAGATTTCAATAAATCTGGACGAAAATGTTTAACAACTTTAAACAAAGTGAAAGCTTGTTTATCAACTTCATGATAATTAAGTTCAGCACCTTTGAAATTTGAACTCATAAAGGAGATTGGTACTTCGTTATTTCACTGATTTAATTGGGTTAAGACTGCTGCATATGAAATATCGGAAGCAAAAGTATACAATATGAAATCTTTGCTAAAATATGGACTTACAAGGCTAGGAGCTTCTAAAAGGGATTCTAAAAGTTTCTGAAATGACTCTTTTTCAGTTTGTCCCCAATTAAAAATAGCGTCTTTCTTAATCATTTTCTGCAAAGGACGGATGATTTCAAAGAAACTAGGAATGAATCTCCTGACAAAATTTATTTTTCGAAGAAATGATTGCATTCCTTTCTTGCTAGAAGGATAAGTTATTTTTGAAATGGCTTGGGTTCTTTCAGGTTCTATCATGATTCCATGTTTTGAAACCACACAGCCCAATAAAATACCTTCTAAAACAACAAATATTGTTTTTTTAGGATTTAATGATATTCTAAATTTTCTACATCGTTCAAATACCTTTCTAAGATGATTAAGATGATCAGGTCGATGTTTAGAATATACAGTAACGTCATCCAAATAGGCAACGACTGAATGGTTATTTAAGCCTCTAAAAGAAATATCCATTGATCTTTGAAAGGTTTATCCAACATTGATTAACCCAAAGGGCATCTTGTAGTAAGCATATGTTCCCCATGGAGTTCTAAAAGCTGTTTTCAATTGGTCATCTGGGGAAACTAATATTTGGTTGTATCCTGAGAAACCATCAAGGAGTGACAGTATCTCAGCTCCAGATACCTTTTGAAGAATTTGTTCCATGGGAGGAACTAGGTAATTATCCTTTTCAGAAAACTTATTCATATTTCTAAAATCCACACATAACCTAATATCCCCATTTTTCTTCCTGACTGGAACTAAGTTTGCTACCCATTGAGTATGCTTGATGGGAAAAATAATCTTGGCAGCTAACAATTTATTTAGTTCCTTCTTAATTGTCGGTTCTAGTGACGGGTGATATTTCCTTAGGTTTTGTTGAAAAGGTTTTGACTCTTGTTTAATTGGAATTATGTGTTGCATAAATTGTGTGTTGAAGGTTTTCAGGTCATCATATGCCCAAGCAAAGACATCCTTAAATTCCTTAAATAATTTTAAAAATGTTGTTTTTTCTGCGGGATTGCAATCTACTCCTAGATTTATAGTTTGAGGATTTAGTTCTGTCCCTAGATTTATGGTTTCATACCTCATTCGAGAGCTATTAGTTTTACAATTAGGGACATATCTAAATTTATCTAGTAGATCAAAGAAATTTTCTAATCTTAGTACTGAATTAGGGACTAGTTTTACCTTTTCAAAAGCTTTCTCAACTGAACAAAAATCATTTATTACCGAAAAATCCCGTAGATTTTCGTCATGACTGACCTCATCTATGGCTGAATCTTTAAAGGTATCCTCGTTCATCAGAAAATTCAGCACCTGCAAATCATTGTCAAATACACGCCAATTAAAAATATTATCTGGTATGGAAGGCCTAAAAATCAATTCAACAGAAAAGAAATCCGGTGTAAGATTTTCTGATAGAATTAACTTTGATGCTACATTTGCCAACAAATCTGCTTTTTGATTTTGACTTCTAGGAACAGAAATTATGTTAAACGCATCAAAGTGCGAAATAAGGTTCCATACCTGTCGTTGATAACTTTGTAAATGTTTAGATAGGCAATGAATGGAATTACAAATCTGTCTGATGATAATTTCAGAGTCACTGTATGCAATTAATACTTTGATATCCAAATCAATCACCTTTTTCAAACCGTGTATTAAAGCTTCATATTCCACAGTATTGTTTGTACAATTAAATTCCATCCTACAAGCTATACATGTTTTATTTCCCTGAGGGTATACCAACAAGCAACCAGCTCCGGCTCCTTCTTTGGATTTCGCACCATCAAAATATAAAGTCCCAGTGGAACTATTAAAAACTACTTTGCTTTCTATAATATTTACAATATTAAAATTATCTACATCATTGATGATTTCCTTGAATGAAGAGTTAGGAGAAATAGATGTCACATTTCTAATTTCTGATTGCTGTTTATTTTCAGAAAGGGCGGAATTTTCAGCTTTAAAATTACCAAATCCCAATTCATACATGTAATTCTCCATAATGCAATCTAAAAATAAAACAGGTTCGCTAGGATCATGTAATTCTATGACAGTATGTTTCATATATCTTTCTCTATTTATCTTTATCTGATTTGACTTCCCATTCTTAGGTAACCATAATGTTGGCCAGTCCGTGGTAAAGAATCCATTCAATTGCTGAGACCAATCCCTACTAAAAACAACCCATATGCATCTGGAATATCTGCAACAACAATATCTATAATTTGATAAACCGAAGGGTTATAAGCAATCTTGACTAAGACATCTTTTGTTTCCCCGACAACCTTCACATTTGTCCTGTCCAATTGAGTTATTTGAGAATTCGATGGAACATATTTCCCATTCAAATTCTTGCATACTGATAAAGGCATGACATCAGAGGATGCTCCAGAGTCTACCATGCAATTATGAACATTCCTATTGAAAATCTCAAAGGTAAGTAAGAATGGGGGTGTAGTTGATTTAGAGTTCTTACCTATAAGCGAGGCTTTGTCAGCCGTTGCTTTTCCTTTTTCAGTTGCTGTTGAATCATTATTAGAACTTTTTGTAGCAACATTTTGTTTTGCATTAGGAATAATTGAACTCATGGCAGGATTCATAACATGACTATTAGGAATTGGGTAGATTTGAAGAAGGTCATACATACTGATGTTTGCACGTGTCTTCTTTAAATCTTCAATTATATCATATTGTAAATGTAATTTTGGAGCACTTTGAATAGGTTGGGTAACTTTGGTTGATTGAGCGTGTTTGCCAGATTGAGTTTGTTTATTAGGCTGTGCATTATTGTTGTCATTATTAGGGGTAGAACTTGACGAGGCTCCAGGAGTATAGACATGTTGTCCTGTAGGTGGACTTTTACTCTCATATTATTTTACAAGACTGTCCTAGAAATGACCGTTAACTTGTTGAGGTTCCTCTGATTCTTCCTTATTTTATGATTCCTCTTCTTCTTCATTTTCTGTTATTTCTTGATTACATGGAATCTCAAATAAAGATAAAACAACTCGAATTGTATTAAAAATTTCTTCATTTGTTGCTATGTCAGGTGGTGTATTTGTTTTATTAGTTGTATTCGGATTTTGTCTGAACTGATTTCTGAAATATCCTCTAGAAGAGGAAGCTTCAGAATTGGGTTTTTTTAATCCTACAACTTCATTGGTTAATGCTCGAATATCATTTTGCAGCTATTCTACACCAAATGCTTTATCTTTTTCTGAATTAATTTTTTCAATCTTCCTACGAGGAAAAGTATCATATTTCCCACTTCTATCCGGTTCATAGGACATAGAATCCTTCTCGAATTTAATGGCTTCCTCAAAAGTTTCTACTAACGTTGTTTTCATAGCTCTCTTAACGAACATCCCGGAATATTTTGGTAAGGCTGAAGTATAATTTTCAATAATTATATCTTCGAGAGGTTGAGAAGCAACTGGAATTTTATTTTTTAATGTTAGAAACCTCTGGTTAAAATATTTAATCCTTTCTTTAGATTCAATTTTAATTCAAGATAATTCTAGGGCTAAAAGAGCAGGTGTTTTATCTTCCCCAAATTTATCTAAAAAAACTTTATTAAATTTAGCCCGATTTGTGATTGATCCCTGTACTAACGAGAAGTACCAGGTAGAGGCTCTTCCTTCAAAAGTTAGAGGAAACAATCTACAAACTACATCTTCATGCTGAACATTCAAGGTTTGAACAACTAACATGAATTTGTCAACATGCACTTCTGCAGGTTCTTTGTTATCTGGGTTGAACTTAGGAAGAAGTTTATTTGAGTGTTTAGGAAAAGGATGTTGTATACCAGGGACAACTACAACAGCTGTTCTCAACCAAGGGAGTTGTGGATTAGGTGGAGGGTTAGCTCTTCCTCCCACAGGTGCATTTGCTGCCATTGGACTTCTTTCAAAACTTGAGGAATTCCCTGAATTGGATGATATTGGACTATCGGGTGGTGATTCAGGTGGAGAAGGTGGCTGATCAAAACCGCCTTCTACAGTTAGTCTTCTATTAGTGTTTGTTGAATATTTTGTCTCTGATGACTTCTCGTTTTGATAACGTGGAGTGATATCAACTTCTTGCAAACCTTGAGAAACTATGTCCAATTGCGGATTACATTGTTGTTGCTTAGGAAGATCATAATATATCAGAGATACACCACGTTGATTGGCATATGCTCTGGTAAGAATATGTCGTGATTCTTCCAAAGTTTGAGTACTTTGTTCAGGAGTAAATGGAGATGTGATATGATCAAGTTCAAGGATTCTCCTAACAGTTTCTATAAACGGTGATCTACTGAATTCTGGAGGATGCTGTCTGGTTGAAAATTTCTCATTAATTTTTCCTTCCATTAATCATTAACAAGCCCTCCTTCTAGCGCCATTTGTTGGCCTGATTTTCTGACCTAGGCCAACAAGGATATTTTCCCACACAATCAGCTTAAAGCAGTGTCCGGTGTGTTTGGAGTAGCAAAATATCGCAGGTTATAGGCCTGCTACCAACTGAATTTTCCTCTTAAGGAGAAACTAAAATTCAGCAAAAATCTATTCGAAAGTTATATCTATCTAACTGAACCCTAAAATTAGTTTTAACTATCAAAGTTATCCTATAGTTGCTTTCTTAAGGAAAGTCTTTGATTTTTTAAGATTTTTATATTTAATTTTCTAAGTATGAAAGGCTCTTAAAAATTATTCTAAAAAATTACACAAATCCTATTTAACAACTGTTAAATGGGAAACTATACTAAAATAATATTAATCTGGACTATCTAAACTATCCTATCTCAGCTGAGAGCGATTTTGAATATTATATTAATTATCAATTAATAATATGATAAACAGAAAGATAAGGAGTAAGATCTAAGTAAAAATACTTAGATCATCTACACTAAATCATTCTGCTATAAAATAACTTGACAGAGAAACTGAAATAAGTAATTACTTCGAATTTTCTGAAATGTCTAATCAATTAATAATTAATAGCCAACATTAGATATTTGAATAAGAAATAATGTTCAGTATGGAATCATTGCAACAACACAAATGAAATCAAACAGACATAAACATATATATATCATCATATCTTGAATATTCAGAAGTAGCACTGAAAAGTAGATACACTGAAAAATTTAGCTACAATAATATACTAATTCAAATACAATATTGTTTTGACAAAGTGAAATACTGATTAATAAAAACAGGAATAACAAAGTATACTGTATTAATGTTAAAGATAGAATATCATATATTGAAATATAAAGAGTATCCAAAATAATACCAATCACGATATCAACTTGGAGATTTCCAGTCACATCCCATGCCCAAAGATAAAACTTCAGCAAGAACAATACTGAGTATCAAAATAGTATTTCAAATATTTTTGCTTCAGTCACTCCATCCTTTTCTCCTAAAAATTACAAGCTTATATAATACTACCAATATTTCGATTTGGTTTTTCTATAAATGCTATATGCAAGATTATAGGAGTCCTATCGCTATCAAAGAGCATCAACTCTTTTCAACCTACACCTGTCACTAGAGGATAACAATAAAAAAACTTAGCCTGAAACATTTGCTGGTTTAAAGGAACTGGCAAATTCATGGCTATGTCGAAATGCCAATTTTCAATACAAATCCACGCGTTCCAACTGAAATCTAGAATATTAGACACGTCTTGAAATTGTGAAGAATAGCGATGACATACCCACCTCTGCTAGTTGATTTAGTTTATGAATAGATTCCTTTCCATCCTATCTCCCATCTATACCTTCGCACTGTGGTAGTCTGAACAATCTCTTGAACGCACTGCTAACACAGCAGGGTAGACCCATCCATAGCTACATAGGCGGGCTTCAACAGGCGATGGGCGCTTCAAAACACTTAGGCATATCAGAGTCAGAAAAGTTATGACCTAAGCTGTGGGCAGGAAAACTTTCAATCAAAAATCAGAAAGACATTGACATCGGCAGCCAAGTGCTTTGCAGAGCCGCAACGACGAAAGAGAAAAGGCTAAAAACATGCGACACGCATCGGTGGGTGGAGCGCTTTTCATTTCGGGTAGCTAGATGATTTGGGAGCCGCAATGACGGAAGACGAACAGACAACAACCTCCGAAGTGGAGCGCTTTTCATTTCGGGTAGCTAGCTGATTTGGGAGCCACAACGGCGGAAGACGAACAGACAACAGCCTCTGAAAAAATGCTAAGTGCTTAAAGACTTTTAAATTTAGAAATGGTTAAAACTGTTTCTCCTCCGAAACAACGTTTTGCAAAGGACGAATGGTCTGATCCATCTTCAAATCAGCAAAAACAAACTCTAAAATCTATGACCCACAACAATTCCAAACACGAGCAATTTCTGAAAACCAGGATGAAAGGTAATCTTCAAGAAATCATCCAAAATTAAAGCATGACCCAAAAATCATGGATAAAAACGATTCAAAGCAACATTAAATCATGAGGGGGACCAAAATTTTTAAGAAATTTGAGGAAGACAGTTTCAGCCGCAACATGTTTATTAACATGACACATAGTGTTAAAATACTAAATCCTAATGTTATAACTAATGATCCGAATTATCATTTGAGTTATATGCATAAAATCTCATAAATATATTTTTTAAGACTTTGCAAAATCCCATCCATTAATATCCAATTCGATTTTGATAGGATACTAAGCTATAAAACTATAACATATTAAGATTTCCAAATGATACTCATTTATTCACTAGCTATTTATATACAATTTTACAAAGTCATCGTAAGATATTTAAGTTACATATGGGGTGTGAACTCTTTAGGTTTTAATAAAATTTTTAATTTAATAATTCACCTCAAGTTCTAGGACTTTCGGAACTTTATAATATCTTATCAATAGCCAGCTTCAAACCAATTCTAAATGTGTTTTTGTTGAGCCCCAATTAGCATATTATCTCTTTGAATTTCTTAAATCATATATAATCAGATAGATTAATTAATGATAGAATTGATTATATAAAAATCTATGAAACTGATAGCTGCTAATTATCACAACTATGAAAATGTTGTCATTTGACTCTTCTACAATTGAGAGTACCTTCATAATCGAAGATTCTGAAGGCACTATTTTATAATCTTTTAAAAGAAAATCATAAAAGATAGCTGATATCCCTTCATCTTAATGAAAAAATGAAGGGGTTTTTGCTGGCTCCAACAGGTACATAATACTGCAGTAGAATATGTAACCAAGTGGGCAGAAGCAGAACTAGTCAACACATGTTCCATTGAGATAGCTACTAAATTTGTCTATGAAAATATAATTATCAGATTTGGATGCCCAATAACCCTAATCAATGACCAAGGTTCACACTTTATTAATAAAACCATCAAAGCACTAACATACCAGTTCCAAATTGACCATTGACGTAGTACATCTTATCACCCCTAGTCGAATGGAGCAATCGAGGCATTTAACAAAACATTAACAAAGGGCCTAACTCAAATATGTAACACTGACAAGGATGATTGGGATGAAAAGATACCCATAGTACTATGGGCTTACAGAACATAATACAAGGGTTCGACTGACCAAACATGGTTTCGACTAGTCTATGGACAAAAAACAGTTTTTTCAGTACATTTTTGACAACAAACACCTATCATAGCATATATTTTACATGTTGATGTTGAAAAAGGTAGGAAGGACTGACTGATGCAATTAAGCATGCTAGAAGAACATCGACTAATTTCTCTACAACACTAAGAAATCCAAAAACAACAACATAAGGCTTGGCAAGATCGCAATATCAAAAACAAGAATCTGTCGGTAGGGGATCTCGCCTTACTATACAACAGTCGAGTAAAAGGGAAACCCAAAAAGTTACATACATAATGGATGGGACCCTATGTTGTTGAAGATATTCATGCCAACGGATCAATCTGAATAAGGACATTACAAGGCTTAGTATTTCAGAAATTTGTTAATGGTGCCCGACTAAAATGGTAAAAAAATTAAAACAAGTTAAAAAAAAACTATAAAAATCTAAAAGATTAAAAATAACAAAACAAAACCAACACCCATAACCCAGGATGACATGAAACCAATGCTTCGACAATCGACATCAAACCCATCGACATACCACCATCGACTGCTCACATGATCAACATCAACCAATGACCCAGAAGGTCAAATTATGCCTTCATGACTACGGTCAGAAGGAGTGCCAAAATAAAATCACCATTAACACAAAACCTAGAGAATGCGCTGAAACATCACTTCCGCCATTAATACACTCATCTATAGAAATGTCAAACACCCCACCTATAAATACTGGACCAGAAAAGGATCATTTACAGTATTTTGAAGAGATAGAGCAACTCAACAATCAGAAATTTGAGAACCGAGAACCTATAAGAAAATTCGACCAAGAAACCGACAAGATGGCACCAAAACAAACTAGAGCTGTAGCTACAAAGACAAAGGAAATGCAATCTGCTGAAACCCCATTGATGAGAAGGTTAATAAACATAAAAAATGCCAAGGTACAAGAAACCTCATGGGCGAAAACGTGGGCCGAAATCAAGGAATGGGCTTACGTCAACAAGAAACCAACACAAGCAGTAGAGAAGATAAACCAAAGCTCCATTACGAACTACATGAACAAACCATTCATGGGGAGTTTTGGAGGAACCAAGGAAACAACAGTAAATTTCATTATCAGCTGGTACCACAACAGGGAATTTTACTTCGACAGACCAGTCGAAATCTCTGGAGAAGTCATATACTGCAAACTGACCGGTCTCTCTACCCAAGGCGACCCAATCCCTGTTGGCATAAAAGAAGGACTGGTAGAACGTTTAACTAGAATTCCCTCCAGGAAGAATTCAAAAGGGATAATGATTAGATAGATACAAGCCTGGCCACCACAAATCATGGCCAAAATCATAGCAACAGGGCTCACATCTACAGGTTGAGGGAGCGACATGAAGCTAGATATGCTAGAGGTAGTAGACACAATAGCAGAAACATGAAAAGTATACAGATGGGCTCAGTATGTCATCGACATGCTTAAAACCATCTGTGATAAATGCCAGGAGTCGGGCGGGATTATAAGGTTCCCGTCTCTAATAATCTGGATAGTGATGTACCACTTGTGCCCAATCGGGGACAAGCAGTTCCAAGATCCCACAAAATTCCACATGTGGAGGTTCAAGCCATTCATGCATACTGGAACACTAAAATAACTAGCAAATGGAAAGGTACTGTTGGAAAACTAGCTCCAACACCTAAAACTCTAGACAACCAGATGGAGGGTGCCTCAGAACATCTGACGAAGTCTGTCGAAAACCACACACATATAACTAGAGCTCAACCACACTATGGTTTGGTATATGCAGGGTGAAAAATCAAAAGCAAATCCTCTCAACTATTACCCAACAGTCGAAGAGATCTTTCGTGAACTAGCTCAACAATCTGGCACCAAGTTGTCGATACGAGCAAAAGCCAAGGAAGGAAACCTAGCAATTGAAGAACCATTGATAGACCAAGAGAAGGAAGAAGAATATGAACTCTGACTACACATCAGCACCTTTGTGTCAAAAGAAACACCAGCAGAGGACACCAATAGATTGCAAATAACAATCATACCACCAACGGACCAAAGGGGAAGTATACCGACAGAGCATCAGGTAACCAAACTAGCTGAAGACAGTATCAACCTAGTTCAATAGTAGGAGGGAGGGAAAGAACTAGAGGAAGACATTGAGCCCACCAATCCTGAATATTCGATAACCAAAGACACAATTAAAAATCTAGCAAAATAAATAACAGCTGTAAGAAAAAAGGCAACGGAAACAAAAGGGAAAGAGAAGCGCAAGCTGATCCTTTCAGAATCAGAAGATGAAGAGGAACTAGCATCTACCACCATCGACATCATAGAAGACACTATAGTGAACAATGTTTCGGTCGAGACACAGTTCAAACACTTTGTCAAGTCGGGAGCACAGTAGGGTCGACTGAAAAAGGTAAAAAGTACAAACACTTCAATGGCTGAAAACGTTGTCGATTTAGTTTCTACACCTCCACCCCCATTTCCGTCCCAGATCACATAGGAATAAATTTCACAACTACCAACTATAATCCCAGTCGACATATGCAAAAATGCTATGCTAGAAACCTTGAAAGAGAGGTTCGACCAGGACAGTGATTTCCAGGAATACATTGAGAAATTTCCTAAACTACTCACCTTTGTCCAGAAGATCACCACCAGATTTCCTCTGATCGAAGCTAGTGGATCAAGGCAGCTCATTCCTTCACAACCTAGACAAATACCCCAGAAGTCAAGGTCTATGGGAATCATAAAATCAACATTTGTGAGGAACCTCGATAAGACAACTCAAGTTGTCACAAGTCGAACCTCATCCTTTATCCCTACCAACATCCCACCCACTCCATTAGTCAATGAACCAGTAAGGGATATAGAAGAAGAAATCCTAGAAGAAATCAACCGAGTAATCGATAACATATTCTCTAATGACATAGAGGATTCACCACCACAAGTCGAGGACCCGAAAACAAGTGACCATATCCCTACCACACCAATTACACCCGACCATTCACCATCTCCACCACCACCACTTCCCAATCCAGAGTCTGCACCTGAACCTCCTTTATCCGAACCAACTACACCTAAAACATTTGTACCTGAACCCTCTACCCAAAATCCCCTAGATACACATCCAGCTGCAGAGCTAACACAAAATATCCAGCCAGAATTTACACCGACCGCTGCAGATAAGTAACTGGAAAACCCAACACAAGAAAATCAACCATAAGGGAGTCTAACCCTTGCAGATGCACAAGCACAATAAAAAGAATACTAGCATAAATATAAGAGGAAGAGAGACAAAAAGAATAAGGACCAACAAAAAGAGTCACAATCGACAATGGTCCACATTAGCCAACTTGAGTTGACCACTATAGTCGACGCAATAAAGATGAAGGACGGAGAGTTGGGACAACTCTTAGAAACTCTAGCCATTGAAGAAAAAATAAGAAGCTAGACCAAACGCAAGGAGCTCTACCACACTGAGAAGGAACAAGCTGAATTCCTATTAAAATGCAGAAACCTAGCACAATCTGTAATACTAGGACCGATGGAAGCTGACACCGACAAGCCACTTGAAAAGGCATATCAACTGTTTGAGAGTGTGGTGTCGACCCTACAAGTGCAGATGCAAAATACAAAAGGAAGAAAAAAGAAGAGGCATCTATACTGCTGATGTAGTGGTACATAGCCTTCTCAGAAGCTTACAAAGTGCTACAAGACCACATGGAAGAATATGTCATTACAGAAGGGGTACTCCAGGATTGGCCTACTTATTACGGGAAAGTCTTTCAGTAGACACGACAGACTCGACAACAAATTCAAGCATTGGAAAAGAGAAAGAGCACTGAGTAAGCACTGAGAAACACAATACAAGATCAAATTGTGTTGGAGACAGCCAAACTGCAGAGAATTGAGAGACAAGCACACAAGTGGGTGCATCAGGAACTCTCGATCTTGGAGAAATTAGACACCATCATCCCGTAGATGAAAATACTATTGGAAAGAGCAGAAGAAAAAGACCAGTTCATGGGACCCGACATGGAAAGAATAACATACCTTTCCATTCAGAAGAAGATGTTGACGTTATCAAGCATTAGAACATTGACCATCAACATCCAAAAAGTACTTCAAAGTTGGACAGAATTTCGACATCAATTGACCGTCACAATAGAAGCAATCATTTAAGTATGTATACAAAAGTGACCAACCATCCAACTTCATAGCCCATGATTTACAAACAAGAAAATAACTATTTTAGATAGTAAAAGATTTTGAGTACCTCCCCAGTTTCTTTGGGACGAAGAAAGATTTTGTTCCTGGGGGAGATGTTGGAGGAGCTAGTCGGTAAGCCAACTAAGTCAATGAGTCAACTAATTAGAGATTAGGTCGGCTGCATAAGGTCATGTTTGTTGATCGAACTGACAGGTAGTTATATGTAACTATTTGTAAATCATATATATTAGGCTATTGAGCCAGATGGGAACTTGGTTCAGTTCTGTGTTTGTATGGACCCTTATAATATAATATAATCTGTTGTTATACATCTATGTTCTTGTCTCTTGTCTCTGTTATATCAGTATGCTTTAATGTGTATTATTGGTAACCCTTTGTGATCGAGGAGATTACAATAGTGATCAAAAACCTATTCTCTAATGACCCAACCAATTCACCACCAGAATTCGAAGACCCACTGTTAACTGGCAATATCCCCACTAAACCAATTACACCAGACCATTCACCATATCCACCACAACTTCCTAATCCAGAACCTTTGCCAAACCCTGAACCACTTGTTTCAAATCCCCCAGATACACACCGAGATACAAGTTCCACCCAAGAAAATAAACCATAAATTCCACCGACCAATGAAGATTAGCAACCAGAAAACCAACCATAGGGGAATCTACCACTTGCAGAATGACAGGCACAATAACAGAAAGACCAGCATAGACACAAAAGAAAAAGAAAAGACAAAAAGAAAAAAGAACACCACAAATAATTAAGGTCGATAGTGATCCGCATCAGCCAACTTGGATCAACTAGTGCAGTCTACACAAAGAAACTCAGAGATGGAGAGTTGGGTCAACTCCTAGAAACTCTCACCACAGAAGTAGCAGTAAGAAACCAGACTAAATGAGAGAAGATCAACAACACTAAGAAATAAGAAATTTAGTTTCTAACAAAATGCAATAATTTGATCCAAACAGTAATACCGGGACCGCTAGAGGCCGACACCGGCAAGCCACTTGAAAAAGCATATCAGCTATTTGAAAGTATGGTGTCGACTCTACAATCACATTTACAAAATACAAAGGAAGATCAAATATAGGAAACATCCAGACTACTCGGGAAACATTATACAACATTCTCATAAGCTCACAAAGTATTACGAGACCACTTAGAAGAATCTATCATCACAGATGAAGTACTCCGTGATTGGCCTACCTATTACAGATAAGTATTTCAGCAGACCCGTAAGACTCGTGAGCAGATTCAAGTGTTAGAAATAAGATGAGGAGTTGAAGAAACAATGATAAATACAATACAAGAACAGATTGTATGGGAAACAACCAAACTGCAGAAACTGGAGAGACAAGCACACCAGTGGGTACAACAAGCACTACCAAGCCTCAAAAAATTGGATACAATTTTCCCACAGATGAAAATACTACTAGATGCAGCAGAGGAAAAATATCAATTCATGTTGGAGACATTTACCACCATACACACTCATTTTGGTCAAATTGGCCTAGTTAAACCACTATCCTAAGTATTATTGACATAAATTGACATCAGTGGAGCATTAATTGACATCATCCAGTCACACCCACACCTACCTTCAGTCAAGGAGGCCAACTTAGCCTTCTCCTACATTCGAGGAGGCTAACTGGAGCACTCTGGGGGTGATCTAAGTGACATTAATACACCTAATTGCTAATTGATGGTTAAAATTAGTTAAATAGGGCAGTGAAGGCACCTCCTTTCATTTAATTGATTATTTAATGATTAATTAATGAACTGGAATCAACAGGGGTGCCTCCACCAACTTCTGATGTTCAGTTCAACTTTAGTTAACCTCATCGGGGTTCATTGGCGTCATTGAAGTGCTAGCACTTGATGGTTGGCTTGCTATGACATGTGCCTGATCTCTTTCAGTTGAAACTCAGTCATTTATTGCACTCTAACTTAAGTTAGGGCTCACTTGAGTCAATTAGGGTTTAGATGAGTGGTTAAATGAGTGTGGACTATGGCTAATAGTTAGTTAAGCTAGACTCCTCATTCAATTCGAAAGACCTCCTTGAGGATTCGAATTGCTCATTCATTCATGCCTGTAGCATGACATTGTAACTGTAATCATTCATTCTTTATGTGAATACAGAGCGGCTACTATTCCTGTAGACCGATTACACCATTTCATGAGTTATTTGTTGATTAATCTCATATGATATTGATGCTTTCTTCCGAGATCAATTTACAAGATTAATATGGTATTAGAGATTATGGCGGGACGAAGTTCTATCTCTCAAAAACAAGATTTTTGACATATTCCTGCATGAAATTTGAGCAATAGCTCAAAAATACAGCACTGCACTAGAAGCCAAGGCTTACCACTTAATACCCCAATTAAAGTACTTGTTGATCAATATTGCTTGATTGACTATGCTGGGTGTGATGAAAGCCTAAAATGTGCAGGCTGTCTGGCCTCACATTGCCCTTTCTGTTTTGATTACATTGCCCTTTCTATTTTGATTTTTAGGTTTCTATAGGTGAAGCATTCGCTCCAGCAGATCTAGATGGCCTCCTCAGTAAATCTCTTGACTCCATACAATTTCCACTCATGGAAAGGTGATATGGAGATTCAGCTGTGCTCCAGAGGACTTTTTAGAGTCACCATGGACACTGAAGATGAGCCGGGTTCTGCCATAGAAAAATCAATATTCTTGAACAAGAAGGATGAAGCCTTCAGTTTCTTGTGCCTCTCTATTTCCTGAGATCTTCTTTTCCATCTTGGGGGATTGAAGACTCCAAAAGAAATATGCGACAAATTGGAAACTATATATGGAAAGAATGATGACTTGAGAGTTTACCAGCTTGAAAATGAATTAATGTCTCTCCAGCCCTCCAATTTCGAGAGCCTGAATGAATTTTTCACAAAGTTCAAGCATATTGTTTTACTCTTGAAGCAATGCAAATTGGAGAAGGAGGATGATCAGCTCATCTTCGCCATACTCTCCAAACTCGGGGCTGATTATTCAGTTTTTGTTTCTACATTCCGTGCGGGGAAGTTCACAACCCTTGGATGGAAGATGCCTACACTTAATGCCTTCATTGAGTCCCTAACATGTGAACATGACAATATTATCCAGATGGGGATCATTAGATCCTTCCGTGATCAATCCCTTCATGTCTTAAGGCCCAAATATTTGAAGGGTAAAGGAAAGCAGCAGAAAAATCCAAAAACTAAATTTGATGCTCCTAAGCCTAGAGTTGAAAACCAGTAGCATGATGAGTCTTTCGGCTCAAGGAAGAACAAAGGAAAAGAGCACCATGGTAAGGAAAAATTCAAGTGTTCTTATTGCGGGAAGGGCTTCCACCCTGAACATTTCTGCATGAAGAAGAAGCTTGACGAAGCTACCTCTCTCCTTGAGAGAAATCACATCAATCTTCCGGAAATATTTCGGAGGAGAGATCAACAAGATTGGAAACCACATCATGAAAAAGGTCATGCCCTCATGGAAATCACTTTGAAGTCCAAAGCACTGTTGATTGATTTTGGAGCTTCAAACCACATGATGGCTGAAAAAGACTCATTTTCAGACTTGGATACTGGCAAATCCATCCCTATCCATATGGGAGATGACTCCACCATCATTTCAGAAGGACAAGGTACTGTTGATCTTGAAAATGGATTTTTTTCAAATGTTTTCATGTACCATCTCTGGCATCAAATATACTTATTATCTATTAGATGACACATACTAGAGTGCCTAAGAGATTTTATTTCATCCCAAATGATGCTAAGATAATAGAAATTGCATCCAAAAAACTCATTTCTAAAGGCCTTGCATACCATCATGCAAAAGCCTATGAGTTCTCTCACTTTGTTGCGGATGCAAAGCCTACTGCTCTGCTAACTCATGGAAATGAGGTTAGTAGGTTGTGGCATGAGAGGTTTGGCCATCTTAATTTCAAATATTTTCAGCAATTACAGAAACACTCCATGGTTGAAGGCCTCATGGTCATCAAGGAAACCACAGGAATTTGCAAGGGCTGTGTGATTGGAAAACAACCTGAGCACAAGTTCAATCGAGGGAAGGAAAACTGAGCTACATGCATATTGGGACTGATACATTCTGATATTAGCAATCCAATTCCTATCACATCCATGAATGGATCAAGGTATCTTCTTACTTTTATTGATGATTTTTCAAGGTAGACATGGGTCTTCTTTCTCAAAAAGAAGTCTGAAGTATGTGAAAAATTTTCTGAATTGAAGGCCTTGATCGAAAATGACTCTGGGATTAAGATCAATATCTTGAGATATGATAATGGAGGGAAGTATGTCAGTAATGAGTTGCTACACATATGCTCCCAAATTGGTATTCAGGTCCAACATTCAATTCCCTACACTCCCCAGCAGAACGGAGTAGTGGAAAGGAAGAATCGGTCTCTCAAAGAGATGACCACCTGTATGTTGGAATCAAAGAAGCTTGCTGCAAATTTATGGGCTGAAGCCATGAATTCTGCAGAATATATTCATAATAGGGCACCAAACTCATCTGTGAAAGGGAAGTCTCCTTTCGAAGCATACTTTGGACACAAGCCGGATGTGTCGAACCTAAGGGTGTTTGGGTCCACTGCATGGGCCTGGATTCCGCTTGATAAAAGAAGGGATTTGAAACCGCTAATAATAGAATGTCTATTTATTGGGTATCATAATGAATCTAAATTTTTCAATATGCTAGATATCAAGACCAAACAGATCATCATCGAGAGAAGTGTCAAGTTCGATGAGCCTCTTCAGGAGGTGGAACTAGTGAAGGAGAAAACTGTTGAATTTCCTTTCTATTCTACTGAATATTTGGATGATAAAATTGGGGGTGATGACCCTGATTTGGATCCTATAATTTATGATATTAATGTGCAGCAATCATCAGATTCTGAATCAGAACCTAAAGTGAAAAATCATCTTCCTACATGGGCCCGACAGACACTCTCCTCTGCAGGAGACAACATTGGAAATCCGGATGATCCAAGGAGAACTCGGTTTGATTTCCAAAGAGCAGGTATTGCGCTCTCTTATTATAATAATTTTCTGTCCAAAATTTTCTATTTGATGATTATTTAAGATCCAAAAACCTACTACCATGCTCAGAAGGACCCGAGATGGCAAGTTTCCATGGATGAAGAGATGAATTCTCTTCAGAAAAACACTACTTGGGAGCTAGTTTCTCTTCCTCCAAGAAGGAAATTGGTTCGATGCAAGTCGGTGTTTCAGACCAAGGTTGCTGATGATGTAAGAAACTACAAATATAAGGCAAGGCTAGTGGCAAAATGTTTCTCTCAGGTCCAAGGAGTGGACTACCATGAGACCTTTGCATCGGTTGCAAAAATGGACTCCATTTGCCTTGTTTTGGCAATTTCAGCATCCAAGCACTGGGAAGTGCATCACATGGATGTTAAGTCAGCATTTATACATGGAGATATTCATGAGGAGATATAAATGAAGTCACCTGATGGCTATATCATTGATCCATCTTTGGCTTGCAAGCTAAAGAAGTCACTATACGGGTTAAAACAAGCCCCAAGAGAGTGGTATTCCAAGATAGATGCCTTCCTTCTCTCGCAAAACTTTCAAAGGTGTAGATAAGATCCAAATGTGTATTTATAGAAGTATTATGGTCATGTAATTATCATTGTTTTATATTTTTATGACTTACTGATCACAGGTAGCACAGTTGCCTCCATTTCAGCCATCAAAACGGCTCTCCACAATGCCTTTGAAATGAGTGATTTGGGGCTTCTAAAACAATTTTCAGGGCTCGAAATTGAGCAAAATTATGATGGGATTATGGTCACTCAGTCCAAATACATTTCATACATATTATTCAAGTTTAACATGGCTGAATGTAGGCCTGCACCATTCCCTTTCCTTTCAGGGATCAACCTTGAAGAAGGAAAAAGCACACCTCCCATGGACTGCACTATCTATCGACAACTGATTGGTAGCTTGTTGTACTTGACACATTCTTGACCTGATATTTGTTATGCTATGAATGCTATATCAATATACATGCAAAAAACTCATGATATTCATTGGAAGGCATCCAAGAGGATCCTCCAGTATATTCAGGGAACCAGGACCTATGACATTCACTATGCTGCAGACTCCGAGCTAGAGCTGGTTGGATACACATATTCCGATTGGGTGGGTGATTATATTGATCGGAATTATAATTCTGAATATGTATTCATGTTTGGTGGTGTCCCCATTTTCTGGTTAAGAAAAAAGTAGGCTGCCATAGCATTATCTTTAGTAGAGGCCGAGTATCGAGGAGTGGTGAATGCTTGCATCCAAGCAGTTTGGTTGCAAGGCATTATTTCAGAGTTTGATCTTGGTATTACTTTGTCCACTGTTCTCTTTTGTGACAATAAAAGTGCTATTAAGATATCCACAGATCTAGTTAATAGGCAGAGGACCAAGCATGTAGAGATCCACATGTAGTACATACATTCAATGACCCAATAATATGTCTGTATTGAGTCACATCCACTAACTCTGATGAGTCATCAGCTAACAACTTCAAGTTGGAATCCATAGGTGTGGCCATGGATTTGTATTCCAACATATTGAATCTTTTCAATATCTCTACTGCATACTTCCCCTAGTTGATAAAGATTCCTTCTGAATTTTTCCATACTTTCAGACCTAGGAAATAATGCATTAAGCCAAGGTCTTTCATCTAAAATTCTTCAGTGAGCTTCTTCTTGCATTCTACAATCTATTTCTCATTTCCTGTCAGGAATAGATTATCCACATATAGTAATAGTATTGACATGTTCATCTTCTATAACCTTGAAGTAAAGGTTAGGATCGACTTTCGTTAGGAAACTATCTATCCTTCCATATCAAGCTCTGGGAGCTTTCTTCAGGCCATAGAGGGCCTTCTTCAACTTGCATATGTGAGTCCATTTGTCTTCAACTTCATATCCTTGTGACTATTCTATGTATACTTCTTCTTCAATCACACCATTCAGAAAAGCTATTTTCACATCCATCTCATGTAAGTCCCACTTCATCATGGATGTAAGTTCCATGATAGCTCTAATCAAAGTATCCTGTACTATTGGGGAAAATGTCTCTTCATAATTAATTCCCTCTTTCTGATGGAAACCTCTAGTCACAAGTCTTTCCTTACTTCTATTTGAAACATATTTTATCTTGCAAATCCATTTGGAAGATACCACATTCTTTCTTTCTGGTTTGAGTACTATATCCCAAACATCATTTTAGTATTCTTTCATCATAACATCTTCCATGAGTTCGTCTTGTCAGGTCATCGACATATCCTAGTCTTCTACATTCAACCTTGAAGGTTGGAACCCACTTTTCTCTTGGTAAAGTCTCAATCCATTAGGAAGCTGTCCATCATGTGGTACCATGTCGAACTCAGATATTTTCTGTAGTCGCTCCCCCTGAAGTGGAGTATCATCTTCCCTCTTCATTCTATACAGGTGGTTCTATGCTTGATATATACTTGTCAATAGAGTATGTCATGTCATAGTCTATTCTTTCTGAGGCAAATCATGAACCTTGCTTTGTACACTTGTTCTTGTAGATCCATATCGAAGATACTACGTACTTCCCCTTATGTCTTGAAACCATATCGAATACATCATTCCTCATGATCAATTGTTACTCTTTGATCATAGCTTCTTTCATAGCCATGGTGGTCTTCATCCTTCGAGGTGGATCTATCTCTCTTTGAAGCTCTTTCCTTCGTCATGATGTCTCTGACCCTGGGAGCTTCAGATTCATATTTATTGAATTGTCATCACTTGTTATTCAGAATAAGCCTCATCCTTCTTTTCTTGTAGGCGGTTGTACAGGACCTTTCCTACAATTCAAATGCACCAGTTGCATGGTTATAACTATTTCATAAAACATATGCATAACGACAAATTCTTATGCCTCATGCAACTGTTTAGCCAACACAACATTCATCCATATCTCACTACTGTCATTAATGCAACCAGTCTATCATCCATAACACATCAACTGAATATAATCAAATGTATAACAAAACAATATCATGGCAATTGAATACTTATCTTTTATTCTTTTCGTGGGTAGACTCCTTCTTTATCCTTCATTAGAGGAAATTTGGGGTCTAAAATGGGCCTTATAAGAAAACGCCCCAACAATAAATTTTGTGAGTTGGAATTCAAGAACCAATAGAATTTCAATAAAACGAGTCAACCATAATGGTTGAATTGACATATTTGTCATAAAAGAAAACTACTTTTTTTGTTCATATTTTGGACATATCTCCCTGTGTTTTTACTCAAATTCTGAGTGGGAGAGCTTGTTTGATGTGGAATTTAATTCTGCATCCAATGAATTCCCACACTACATACTTTTGATAGACCCCGCTACCCCAAAAACAATAAATACCTGAAAAAATGTGATGATGATGTCATCATCATGTTTTTTCAGGTATTTATTGTTTTTGGGGTAGCAAGGTCTGTCAAAAGTATGTAGTGTGGGTACTCATTGGATGCAGAATTAAATTCTGCATCAAAGAAATTTTTCCACTCGGAATTTGAGAAAAAACACTGGGACATATGTCGAAAATACGAACAAAAAAAGTAGTTTTTTTCATTCTTCCTCCAAAATTAATAATTATTATTTTATTCTTTTAACTATTATTTTATTATTTTCCTTAGGAGGCCCATTTTAGACCTCAAATTTCCTCTAATGCTACTTCATCATCTTCTTCATTCATGACATCATCATTTCTTATCCAAATGATAAGATGGATAAGAGGTTCTTGAAGAATTGAGTTCTTCATATTCCTCATCGCTTGAGGGATCTTCTTTGAATGGTGAGAGCTTGATCTTCATTTTCTCCCATCTTCTTATTCTCTTCTTATGAGTTGAGCTTATTATTCTTCCCAGAGTTAGTTGAAAGTAATCACTTCCTTTTGTCACACATTCCTCGCATGAATGAATCCTATGATCTTGGGAGGTCATTCAAGGTGGCTATCACCACTTCTGCATTCTTCACTTCTTCTTTTACCTCTTCAATTTGTTTCTTAAGGTCATATTCTAATGTGTGTTATTTCCTTCAAATAGCTTGGTCAAGGAATCAAACATCTGTTTTGGTGTCTTTAGGGAAGACAGTTGTAGTACAAGTTGATCTGTGACTGAATCAACAATGATCTTCTTGGCCTTGACCAAGTTCTTTTGATGTAAGGCTTTGAGCCTCATCTCCTTCTGGAACTGGAACCTATCTGCTCATGTAGGTCTCTAATTCATTTTCTTCAGAGAGATCAAATACTTCCATTCTTGGAATTTTTCAACTTCACCAAGCTTATCATCAAGCTACTGAGAACCTCAAATGGACATAGCAAAAGATTAGATCTTACCGATTTGAGGTATCCGTCCTGGTTCCGGAGCTGGCTGATCTAGGGTTTGTCAGAGAAACCCTAATTTTAAAAAATTAGAATATTTCATATATTATTGGATAGAAATATATATCTCTTCAAGCTAAGCTGTCTAATGTACTCCTTTTCTGAAAACTGTGGAGGGAAGCTCCCGGAACAGGAAGCCCTAGTTTTCCAATTTCTCCTACAGAAATACCTGATATTGTTTCTGTACTATCTCCAACATTAATATTCCTCTATGTATAAAACTTAGTATTGAGGTAACCTAGCATGTCCTTGTTCCAACACCACAGGTTTCATCAGAATGGGTTTCACCAATTGGGACTTATGATCATTTTCCCAAGCTAACCTGTTTTAGGACTGTTCAGAACAATGAAGTTGTATGGACTACCACGTGTCACTGTTTCATCTTCTGAGTCTAAAACTTGGAACACCAAAATTAAATTCCATTAAATTTTTCTAACATCTTCCATAATTTCATTTGGACCTTTGTATCCAAAGATATAGCAATTATCCCTAGGTGTCCTATTTAGGGATGAATCCTAGAAGAGGTTGGAACCCTAGCTTGGAGGGATCATATATCCCAAAATCTAGTGAATCAGAGGATGAATTTTTGGAAAAAGTGTACACCATTATTTTATCTATGGCTGCTGCAATTTTTAGCTCTTTATCATTCTCTAATCCCGATATATAGCGAATGTACCAAAACGTATCAGTTTTAGTATTTACGGTTTGTCTAGCTCGGGGTCAAACTAGGGTTTGAATTTTCTGGAGTTTCACCCAACCAAAAATCTTGATCCAGGTCTCTAAAATTTTATTTTGATGAGGAGAGAAATCCTATGCTGGGCTCACTAAAAAATTCTTCTTCTGTAGAAAGCCCTAATTTCTCACACCAAAAACTGAAAAATGCTTGGAATCAAATTCTGCTTCGATAGAAAGATGCGCCCTTTAATGGAGAGTCATCCTAGCCTTATTTTGCTGATCGATTGTGGAGAGAGATCCAAAATTTAAGAAGCCCTAGCTTCTGTAGCTGCACAATGTATTCTTTTAGGGTGGCTGTGATACCATGTTGAATTTTCATATGCTAAGCTAGATCATTAGTATTTCATTTCAATTTCATAACAAAAGAATATAAACAAGATCACTGAAAGATATAAAAACACAACCATACAAAAAGAACACAAATATTTATCTTGGAAAAACCGTAAAGGGAAAAACCCAGCAAAATATTCCTCAATATAGATGCCCCAAAATATTAAAGGTAAAACCAAAAGGGAGATCAAAGGCTGATCCTCCTCCTTCTCCAGCTACTTCTCTCTCCTCCACTAATGCGCTACACAAGTGAGAGTGTGTGTTTCAAATGAGGAGCACCACACCTCTATTTATATTCATCTGTTCACTTTAATTATTAATTCCAACATGTAGGCTCAAGTAACCACATTGGGGTGCTAATGACCCACCTTTACAATTAGAGGGGACTACCTCATGACTCTTATTAGTTTTTCCGATTAGAAGCATTGGGGTACAAAGTAATACAAGTGGTTCTCCCAGAAGGACCATTGGGGACCACAAAAAGATACATATAGAATATTCTTCGAATTTACAATATTTCAACAATTTGCAATCACCCAACCAACCATCAAATAAAATATTGAATCATCCTATAGTGTTTGACCCCCCTCTTTCACAAGAAATATCCATTATGGTTATTGGTTTGAAAGCATATATTCTAGGTAGATGGTTTATTCTAGCTACATATATTCTAGGTATATGGTCTATTGGTTTCTAGTTAAGTGATACCAACAAATATAATTATCTAAACCTAATGAGTTCATAAAACTCTAGTTTGTAGTTGTATGTGTAAATGTATAAACACTATTTTTTAGGTTTGTGGATTGTAGTTCATGAAACACTATAATTTTTGCTATTTGTTCTTGTAGAATAGGTATATGGTTTAAGTGTATATAAACAACTGAGACTAACATAGAATTGGATCTCTATGTATTTGAATTTCTTTCAATTCATGAAACCCTCGTTGGCTTGATACTTGTAATCCATGTATGTGTCTCTACTTCTATTTCATACAATTATTTGTTATACTTGTAATTCATAAAGCCTTAGTTTCTTTATTATAGTGAAGGTACATATATTCTAGGTAAATGGTATATTGGTTTCTAGTTGAGTGACATTGAATAAATCTAATTATCTAAACCTATTGAGTTCATAAACCTTGGATTTTAGTTCTATGTCTAAAATCTGTGAACCATAGTTTTTAGGTTTGAGGTTTGTAGTTCATGAAACCCTAGATATGTTGTAGTGCAGGTACATATATTGTAGGTATATGGTCTACTAGTTTCTATTTGAGTGAGACTAACAAATATAATGATATAAACCTAATGAGCTCATAAACCCTAGTTTGTAGTTCTATGTTTAAATTTGTGAACCCTAGTTTTTTTTTTCTATTTGTGCATGTATCTTAGGTCTATGGTTTAGATATTTCTACATAATTGAGACTAACGTAGCAAATGATCTCTATGTATGTGAATTTCTACTTCATAAAACCCTAATTTTTAGGTTTATTATTTGTAGTTCATGAAACCCTAGTTTTTTGCTATTTTCTCTTGTGGCTTAGGTATATGGTCTAAGTGGTTCTACATAAGATAAACTAAAATAATACATCGTATCTATGTATGGGAAATTATTTCAATCCATGAAACCCTAATTGGATATATACTTGTAATTCATGTATGAGTTTTTACTTCTAATTCATACAATTAAGTGTTTCTACTCTTAATTCATGAAACTCTAGTTTCTTTATTGTAGTGTAGGTACATAGCTTCTAGGTATATGGTATAATGTTTTCTAGGTAATTTAATTCCAAGAGACCAACGAAGTTGACGACTTGTCGATCCAACCTCCGGTTGTTGAGTTATGTCAAGTTGAAAGTCGCATGAAAATGTCATTCAAGGACACTCGGTGACTCTTGGTTCGAGAGCGAAAAACTAAACCGAGCAGCAAGATTGCAAGTCATTGGATATAAAAAGTGTGTATGGGAAATTCCAATATGGGAACACTCCCAAGACTGGAACGGTGGAGGTTTTTGCAGAGTTGACCCACCAATGCGAGAATTGCATTGAAGGAAACTGAGAAAAACCCTAGTTTACGAAAACGATGCACAATGAAGTCACTAGGCCATGAAAATGAGGTGGAGAGGGCTCCTATAGGTAATGGAATTCTAGGATACCAATGGATTTGATGGATCATTAATCTGACTTCTAGTTTTTGAGTTGTGTAAAGTTGAAAACCACATGAAAATGTCGTTCAAGGACACTTGCTGACTCTCGGTCCGGGGGTGAAAAACCAAATGGAGCAGGAAGATTGTATGCCATTGGCTTAGACAAGTATGTATGGGAAATTATGATATGGAAACACTGCCAAGAATGGCATGGTGGAGGGTTTTGAAGAGTTGACCCACCAATGTGAGAGTTGCATTGAAGGAAACTGTGAGAGTTGCATTGAAGGAAACTAAGAAAAAAACTAGTTTACGAAACAGATGCACAATGAAGTCCCTGAACTATGAAAATGTGGTGGAGAGGGCCCCTAGAGGTAATGGCATTCTTGGAGACCATTGGATTCAATGTCTCATCGATCCGAACTTCGGTTTTCAAGTTGAAAGTCACATGAAAATTTCATTCAGGGACACTTGGTGACTCTCGGTCCGGGAGCGAAAAGCCAAGTGGAGAAACAAGATTGTATGCTGTTGGCTCCAAAAAGTGTGTATGGGAAAGGTTGATATGGGAACACTACCAATACTGGCATGGTGGAGGGTTTTACAGAGTTGACCCACCAATGCGAGAGTTGCATTGAAGGAAACTAAGCAAAATCGATGCACAATGAAGTCACTGGGCCATGCAAACAGGGTGGAGAGGGTCCCTAGAGGTAATGGCATGTCAGGAGACCAACGAAGTTGAAGGCTCATTGATTTGAACTTCGGTTGCTGAGTTATGTTGATTTTAAAGTCGCATGAAAATGTCGTTCAAGGACACTTGGTGACTCTCAGTCCGAGAGCGAAAAAACAAACGGAGCAGCAAGATTGCATGTCGTTGGATCCGACAAGTGTGTATGGGAAATGGTGTTATGGGAACACTCCAAAGATAGGCACGGTGGAGGGTTTTGTATAATTGAACCACCAATGCGAGAGTTGCATTGAAGGAAACTGAGAAAAACCCTAGTTTACAAAACTGATGCATAATGAAGTCACTAGGCCATTAAAACATGGTAAAGAGGACCCCTAGAGGAAATGGAATAATAGGAGACCAATGGAGTTAACCACTCATTGATCTGAACTTCGGTTGCCGAGTTATGTTGAGTTGAAAGTCAAATGAAAATGTCGTTCAAGGACACTTTGTGACTCTCGGTCCAGGAGAGAAAAACCAAATGGAGCAGCAATATTGCATGCCATTGTCTTTGATAAGTGTGTATGGGAAATTATAATATGGGAACACTTCCAATATTGGAACGGTGGATGGTTTTACATAGTTTACCCACCAATGCAAGAGTTGCATTGAAGGAAACTGAGCAAAACCCTATTTTAAGAAATCGATGCACAATGAAGTCATTGGGCCATGAAAACATGGTGGAGAGGGCCCCTAGAGGTAATGGCATGGTAGGAGACCAAAATATTCGACGGATCATCGATCTAACCTCTGATCGTCGAGTTATGTCGAGTTGAAAGTCACATGAAAATGTTGTTTATGACACTTGGTGACTCTTGGTTTGGGAGCGAAAAAAAAAACGGAGCAGCAAGATTGCATGTTGCTGGCTCTGATAAGTGTGTATGGGAAATTTATATATGGGAACACTCCCAAGACTGGCACGGTGGAGGATTTTGCAGGGTTGACCCACCAAGGTGATATTTGCATTGAAAAAAACTGAGAATAACCCTAGTTTACGAAATTGATGCACAATGAAGTCATAGAGCCATGAAAAAACCAGTTGAGAGGGACCCTAGAGGTAATGGAATTCCAAGAGACCAACAGAGTCAATGACTCATTGATTCGACCTCTAGTTTCTGAGTTATGTCGAGTTGAAAGTCGCATGAAAATGTCATTCAAGGACACTTGGTCCAAGAACAAAAATCCAAACAGAGTATCAAGATTGCATGCCATTGGCTCCAAAAAGTGTGTATGGGAATAGACAATATGGGAACAATTCCAAGACTAGAATGGTGGAGGGTTTTGTAGAGTTGACCCACCAATGTGAGAGTTGCATAGAAGGAAACTAAGCAAGACCCTAGTTTATGAAATTGATGCACAATGAAGTCACTGGGTCATGTAAACATGGTGGAGAGGGAACCTAGAGGTAATGGCATTCCAGGAGACCAATGGAGTCAACATCTCTTCGATCCGACCTTCGATTTTTGAGTTATGTCAAGTTGAAAGTCACATGAAAATGTCGTTCAAGGACACTTGGTGACTCTCGATCCGAGAGAAAAAAAACAAACAAAGCAGAAAGATTGCATGCTATTGGATTTTGAAAGTGTGTATGGGAAATGCTGATATGGGAAGACTCCCAATAGTGGCACAGTGGAGAGTTTTGCAGAGTTGACCCACCAATGCGAGAGTTGCATTGAAGGAAATTGAGCAAAACTCTAGTTTATGAAACCGATGCACAATGAAGTCACTAGGCCATGAAAATGTGGTGGAGAGGGCCCTTAGAGGTAATGTCATGTCAGGAGACTAATGGATTTGATAGCTCATTGATCCAACCTCCGGTTTCCAAGTTATGTCGAGTTTAAAGTAAGATGAAAATGTCGTTTAGGAACACTTGCTGACTCTCGGCCTGCAAGGGAAAAACCAAACGGAGTAGTAATATTACATGCTGTTGGATTCAATAAGTGTGTATGGGAAATTTCGATATGGGAACACTCCCAAGACTGGAACGGTGGAGGGTTTTGCAAAGTTGACCCACAAATGCAAGAGTTGCATTGAAGGGAACTGCGTAAAACCTATTTTATAAAACCAATGCACAATGAAGTCACTGGGCCATGAAAACACGGCGGAGAGGGACCTTAAAGGTAATGACATTCCAGGAGACCAAAGGATTCAATAGTTTTTGGACCCAGACCTTCAATTGGCCTAGGCATCCCTGAATGGATTTTGCAGGCCTACTGAAACTCGCCAAAGAATGTTGACTTGGGATTCGATCGATGAACCGTTGGTTTTGTTGGGATCGTGGCACAGAATTGTGGCCAAGGTGGCCTCCCCTCTAACTCTGCATGACCCATGCATGCCTCTAGGATATATTATGAAAACTAGGGTTTCTCCCAAGTGGAGTGTAAGTTCAATTACCCAATCTCATTTAATATAGCCATCTGGATCCTCTCTTTTGTTAATTGTCTCCATTAATTTCTCATACTCTGAATGAGGAAAGAAGTAATGTACCTTGGTTGAGTTCTTACTTGACATTGTATGTAGATGGATGTTCATGCCAACAATCAATTTTGTGAATCAATAGACCATAGAACCTGGTATGTAATCCACGAATACATGACCACTAGTTCTTCTTTATTTCCCATCTAGTGTAAGATATTCACCCTCAACCACCATCGAGCCAATAGGAAATTCATTTATTTCATCATCAATCAATGATCTATTCATGATTTTCTTACCTCGAATGCATCATTCCAACCAATAATCTATGCCCCATTCATTGTCTTTCAGGGAAACAACTGCATATATGTGTCCTGGCTGTTGAAGATCTAAGATATGGTCATAGTTTGTTGAAATCACTGACTGATCCTTCTCTAAGTGGGTTGTTTCAATGACTACATGTGGGTCTACTGCAAGTGACACATGATCCCAATCATCAACCCAATCCACACATTCGCATTCATCCCATTCACCACTACTACAAGGGATACAAAAATAAGCAAGTTTTCATGTCCATATTTCAAATAGGGGGTTTTTTCAGCTTCGAATCGAATGAAAACCATGTGTTCCTTATACCATGTTTCAACTATAGGAACGAGATCGATCTATGTCAACCACTTGCAAAAATTCCTGACTGGCCTTCCTACCCCTGTTGATGTATATTGCACTTTAATTAGGTCTGACATTGTTGCATAGCACCATTGAACTATGGATTCTTCATCTTTGATATGGGGGTTTCTAGTAAACCTCATCTCCTCCCTTCATAGTGCGGTCTTGATGCATGCACCGACCTTATCATGCTCACCTTTGATGTGCCCAGTCTCAAAGTAGTTCCATATATGCGACACATTGTAAGTCTTATGTAACATACTCATCCATTGGAAGACTTGGTCATTTTTGAACTTGCCCGCATAACCATCTAACCATATCCAATGCTGATCCATCTGTATATCTCCCTCCTTTAGTTGATCATAGAAAATTCAAAAACAATGTTGCACATAATGCAAATCATGGCATCCGTCATCACTTATGTAAAAGTTTGTCTCCTTCTATATTATCCTGTTGTTAATGGTTCTCTCAGGGCCATGCCTATACGCAATATGTACCATTATGCTGACTTGGTCGAAATGGTAGTATTGACTCTGAATTTAATTTTGTGGTTGAAGCATGTAGTTTTCTACAAAATACAGAATTGAAAATATGGTACCAATGGGAAAGCTGTCCCTGCATTTTCTGTACTTCTCATCCTGCCATCGCACTACATGCACATGTTGAACATACTACTCGGTTTTCATGTAGAAATCCTAAAAAAAATCACATACCCATACCTGTTTCCATAAAAAGAAGGGTCATATTAGAATGAAGTCATTAAAGAATGTATATGTAGAAACTGAACATGTAAGAGGAAAAAAATGACATGCAATAATCATTTGCACATGTGAATTCACCAATGCAATTTTTTATATTCCTTTGCACTATCTAATTGATAGGTTATGTACTTGAAGCTTTGCATCTCCATGGTCATACTGTCAAATTGATGCTCATCGCTTCCATGAATGCAACGGTTCAAAAGAGAAAACCCGCTGCACCTGGAACAATTCCCATATAGACATGATTTTCCATAGTATTTTTGCCCTTCATGTCTTGGACACATGATGCTGATGATAAAATATCTTGATGCATTAGGTGGTATTACAGATTCATTGCAGCCCTGTTCAATGTTAGTATGCAAATCAAAAAATATATGTTTATACGTGTCATAAAAATATTCATATTCTACATGGTATCTACAACAACATGTGTTCCTATCAATGCATATACGAACGTACCATGGTTTATATTTCTCAAAGGACCTTTGGACCAGTTTCAATTGTGTCTGCTCATTCCCGAATCTCTCATAGATTTTAGTCTGTGTTGTGTCAAGGAAGTGTTTGACCTGTGGTTCACGTTTAGTAGAACCTTTTCTCAGCTTTAGCACATCTCTTTGGTTAGATGAAGGTCTGGTATGATCATGCCATAAATTTTGTACTAAGTCCTTAACAACATCAATTAGCTTCATATATCAAGGAGGAAACCTACTGACAAAATCCCAACAATATTTTCCACCTGGAGTATGAATATTTTCTCTTATAACAGAGTACTTCTTAACAATTTCTATATTTAATTTAAGTATGTGAGAAGTGTGTGAAAGGAGGCGACGTTGCCATGTGGAATTTCTTACAATTGATTCTGATAACACACGATCAGCCGCAAAAATATCTTTAGTACGAGACATCTTCCCAATCACATTAAAAGTAGATTGGATATTTCTAACAATATGATTATTAGCCTCTGAACTTCTAACCATCTTTATGCTCGGAATTCTCCTAACAACAACTAAACAATTTGACTTTAACAAACATAGTAATAATTGACATTTACCTGCATCCCCTTTAGATTCAAAATATTCCTTCATTAATTTTCTACATTGCTAATCGATAGTGCGTTTGGGAAACTTACCTTCAAGGCCTGACATACAACTTTCATCCAAATGGATACATCTAGGAGTCCTTTTTCTTGCACTAGACAGTCAAGGCAGGGAAGGTGGACATGAGCTATGAATCCCAGGGATTCTTTGTTGTGGTGCTTCATTCACATGTTGGTGCATATTGGGAGTGTGATCGACATGATTGTGGTCTTCTTGGAGAGATTGCAAATTAATCATTGTCCCTAGGTCCAACACTTGATACTTAGTGTCTCTCAATATACCTATGTCTTCAAGAGCTTCGACATGGCTTGTTGATGGATTGTTGCTTAGAGACTATGTTTATGTTGGAATTTAAGTTGGATCCATTGGATGCAACCGCTTCACCCATGGTTCTGAACTAGAGGCTGTTATGTCATCAAATTTGTTATGATCGGTCGCAATATCAGTGAAAATGTCTGGACCATGTCTCACTCTGTCCATTGCCAACATGGCCTTTTCTCTTACCTCATTTTCCTTTTCAATGGGCATATTCCTTCTAGTTTTTCTTACTCTGTTACATGAGTTTCCCATCTTCAAAAGTTTCTTTATCAAAACTATGAGGTCTAACCCTACATAAGAAGCAACAAATAAGGTATTAGTTCCATTATACAAGAAACTTGACGCGTTCCAACATAATTAACTAAATTTCTGATATGTTAGTATGGAAATTATTGTCATTGTGTTGTGTCCCCGCTCAACAGCCTTCTAAAATCGTTATTTCATCGAACAAAATCCCATTTTGTTCGATGAAATGTTTAAATTTTAAAAGGGATAAATTCGGCTACTGAAAGGAGGATTTTTCCTTGGCTACTGATTTATTGATGTCAACATTTTTTGAACAAACTTTGCAAGTTACATTGGATCAATGATATCAATATCTCTGAGTTACTGGTTTGGATGAATTGTAACTAGGGATGTTAATACATGAGTGTTCGTGGTCTTTATGCTTGATGCTGTATATCCTAGTTGTGTAGGTTCTCTTAAACATTAACACCGTTTCTGGTCGATTTCAATGATAAGAAATATTACTAAGGTCGTGTATCATGATCTTTATGCAGAATCGGGTAATGGTAATCAAAGGTNGTGGTATTTATGCTTGATGCTGTATATCCTAGTTGTGCAGGTTCTCTTAAACATTAACACCGTTTCTGGTCGATTTCAATGATAAGAAATATTACTAAGGTCGTGTATCATGATCTTTATGCAGAATCGGGTAATGGTAATCAAAGGTTTGTCGAAATCTATAGAAGCCTAGATACAGGATTCACATGCCATATCCTAAAGTTTGTTAACCATTATTTGCACTGATATTAATTTTCATGTGATAATATGCAAAGGTCTAGTGTCGAGTTATATGATAATTCACCGCCTTTGATGAATGAGCCGAACACATTATGGGGAATGATCTATGGCATGAGTCACACTCATCACGAATTCAGAGTGTTATTATGACACTCGTACTTACCCTGCTGTCCACGTCTCAGCTCTCGTACCTATTCCTTGTCGTGGCTGTTTACCAGTGGAGCACTTGTTATTATGTACACCTCGAGTTTTCCTGTCATTTAATTCAGGCTTGATTGAGATAACATTAGTCTTTCAGGGTTTCAACCGTCATTTTCGTTCAGCACTCTGAGTGGTGATGGCTCTGCTCATACCGAACCCGCAGGGGTTTCGCCTCCATTCACATATGGCTTATCCTGTGTATTATTTACTACTGCTGAGTCTCGGTTCCAAGTGCTCTCAACCTGCTCTTCTATCGTTAATCTGGTGGTGGCATGTATTCTATGCATGGTTTCGCGTCTATAAACAGTCAGTAATGGCCCCTGTTGTGAGAGTCGAACCCTATGAGTTAACCCTGTTGAATTCGAACCCTGGACTTTTGCAAAAGGTCAAAGATGTCGGGTGGCTTCCATTCCTTGAGAAGTTCTCTGATTCTAATCCAGAGGTCACCATAGTATTCACTTTGTCCCTGGTAAACTATCAAGCCGAAGTTGGAGACTTGTGCTTCCGGGTTGATGAGAATTCGATCGCAAATGCAACAGGTCTGCCTTTGTCTGGACAAAAGTGGTTTAAGTATCAGAGAATGGAGATTAAGGAATGGAGATCGTTGCTGAAGAACCCATCTCAAGAAATTTCCTTTCGGACAGGAGTTGCAAGTAAGTATTTCCTCAAAGAATGGCGACCAGTGCTTGAGTTAATTCATAGGTATTTAACCTGCGAAGGTCGGTTGTCCTCAGCCTATGTATACCACCTTCGTTTGATGGCTACTTTCATAGGATTTCCCATCAATCTCCCTTACTATATTCTACACAGTTTGTTTAAAATGTCAAACGCTATAAAGAAGGGACCAAAACATGTAAGCCACAGTTTGTTTCACCACGGGCTTGTCCGTATATTGATTGAGAATGAACTAATGAAGTCTGGTCGCTCATGGGAGCAGTTCTTAGGATCAAATGGTTTTTCAGGGTTTTGTCATTGTATGTTCGACAGTCCAGGTGACTGTAGCAAACATAAAAATTCAGGTTCGGCTTCTCTGAGCAAACCTACATCAAACCCTAGGCTTAAAAGTGTGGAACCCTCTCAAGCACCTAAGGGTGATCCAATGAACTCTCCTCATACATTTCCAGACTCTAGGCGTGCAAAGAAAATTTCAACCCTGTCACCCGTCACTCCATCAAACGGTGGCGACAGAGTTGGAGATCGTCGAGGAAATCTACCTAGGTCCAAGTTGGTTAGAAGGCTAACCAGGAGCATGGCGAAAGCCAGGATGGCACAAAACCCTGTGAATGTTAAGCTTCCAGTCGAAACTGTTGTAATTGATGAAGAGGAAATCAGTACTCCTTTACCTGTTAACGATGAGGCTATTCATTGTGATTTTGATACTGATCTAGCTGGACAAAATCACCCCGTAACTGCTGAAGGCATCTCTGAAAATCCTTCGCTGTCTGTAGAAGTTCAGCCTGTTCGGCCTGATATTGATATCACTCTTGATCGTGATAGTCCTTCAACAGTGGATAAGAAAGTTTAGAAGGTCCTAGTTGATTGTATGACTGATTCAGTTGTAAAAGAAAAGCCTGTTAAAACAACTTCAGCTGTTTCTCCTGGAATTGGGGAAACTATTCACCCTATGTTCATTAGTTGTTTGTTAGACAAGGTTCACCGAATGGAAGATAAGATGAACGAAATGGTAGCGAATCGAGACTTATTGAGAGCTGATAATGAGGGTTTAAAAGTAAAAGTTGATGAAAGTAATCAGCATCTTGTACGACTGAGGAACCATAAAAACAAACTTATCAGGCGGGTGGTTAAGTTACAGGATGAGAATGCAAAGAGCGAAGAAAAATTGCATGAGCTCAATGCTCAGATCGCCTTAATGCAGTTTAAATCTCCTTCACCAAGTCAACCTAGTGGAGTTAATATTCAGGTTTTCAACGCCCCAGTCAATCTGTAGTGTTTGGTGATATGTTGTTATGTTGATCAAGGTCAGGTATTTGATTATTTCGAGTTTATTTGTTGATGATTTTATTTGCTATTATTTCAATTATGTGTTAATTATAATTCTTGTGTGTTGTATCGCAGATAGTAACATGAATATCTCTTTTCCCAATTTTGAGGATTTTGGGTATATTGGCGATCCCTGTATTTCTGGAGACAGATCGATATTGGACGGATTGTATTACAGGTGCCACTCTTTTGTTTTTGATCCCATGTGATGGATGGAATAGTTGTGCGTTCGCTGAAAAAACGACATGTTCCACTTGTCGTTTTTTATTCGATATTAGTTAGGGATCACGATCTGGATTATTAGCTTTTGATAATGTTATTTTGGGAAAACTCAAAATGTATTTAAAGGGCTGATAGTGAATATGAAAAGGGGTCGATACTCTGGGGAAGCAAGAACAAAACTGCTGGTTCATTCTATCTGTGCCTCTAGGAAGTTATCTGTCAGTTGTTACAATGTTTGAACTGGTGATGTTTTACACACATTTACAGTTTTAATACTTTTTATGTGGCTTATAATATCTCTCAGTTTTGATATTTGCTTTCCTATATTATGATGTTTGTTATAATTTCCTTGATGAATTGTGCGAATATAATTTATCAAGTATCGGCTGTTCCTGTTTTTAACTGTGTTGGTATGTCATGTTTTGTATTTAATAATTGATATTATTGTTACATAATGTGTAATGATGCTTGTATGATTTGCAATATTTGAATTTATTTAAATATCAGCAAATGTTTACATACAGTGCCTTTATCAACATCAGTTGGTTACAGGTAAAATTAATTTTTTCTCCTGATCAGGATAGGTATTAGATCAGAATTATATTTTATTCAGTTTCTGCTTTTTGTACTATCCGAAGAACTTTGTTGAGTTAGATCCTTTTCATTAAATACATTCAGTTTATCCTTCTATGTAATTACTGTATATCTGTATATAAATATAACATGACTTTGTAGCATACGAATCTTGTCCAGATTTATGTTTTATTTATGTATTCAGAGTTAATTGTTTTGAATGATTTTACTTAAGAGTTTCCGTCCCTTGTAATATACAACTTGGGTTAATCTTTGTAATTATAAGTATAGGATCGACACTAACTATCAGCAGCACTAGTTGTAATCACTAGTCCTCTAGGATCCCAGGCCAACAGAGCCTTTAAACCTGTCGGGAGCGACTATTCCAAATAGCTTGGAGCTTGTTCTAAGGGTCCCGGACTGGGTCGTTTTCCCCCGTTGCGGGCTTAGTCAAATACGCCCGTCAACAATGGCGCTAGAAGGAGGGCCAGCGTAAAATGGCTGATGACAACAATCCTGTTAACAAAACTAATCAGCCAACTACCCCTCAATTACAATCAGGTACTCAACCACGCACTCGCCACTCATCACAAGTAAATGAAACCCCAGTGAGCGACTCGGTTCGAAATCTGATCTCTCAATTCAACTCTCCCATTCCTAAACAAATCGACCAGTACGAACAAGCCATAAATGAATCCCAAAGAATCTTAACAAGGGCTTATTCGAATCTCACTGGGCGTCTGCCCATTGAATTACCCCTTCCACAGATTACTAGGCCTCGCACTCATCACCCTGAACCCGTCTTGGAAGAACAAGGGCCGTCTGTAATAGATATTAATCAGCCTTCATCTTCTGTAGGACCATCTATTTCAGGAGGATCCGGTCGACCACCATCACCACCTCATTCGTCTAGTATTCCTCAAAAACCACCCTCGCCACCCCCTACACCTAGGAACATGGCAGGAGTAAACGCGAATCCTAATGCTAATATGCCATGGATGGCTCAGGATGCTGTTGCTGTACCAGGTGTTCAGCATCCTTTGCCCAAACATCCGGAGAAGCTCTTACCTAAATTCAACCCTGAGTCAAACGAACCAGCTGAGGATCATGTCAAAAAATTTATGCTGGCAGTACGACTCTTAGATGTTGAACATGAGGATGTAGTATGCCGGCTTTTCCCTTACACATTTGAGGGAAAAGCATCAACCTGGTATTTTTCGCTTATAGCTGGTTCCATTACCAGCTGGAATGAATTTGACGTTGCATTTATTAACAAATTTGGAGATGACAAAACCCCAGCTGTCCTAGTATCAGAACTGTCCAGAATTCGCATTGAACCTAAGGAAAAGGTTAAAGACTTTAATCAGCGTTTTATGACTCTACGAAATAGGATCCCCATTACTTCAAGACCAACTGAGGATGTGACCATTGAATTTTATACTTCGGCCTTGCCTGGAAAGATAGCTGTTTTTGTAAGACAAAAGGCCAAACTTACACTCGCTGAAAACTTTGAAGAAGCCATCAAGGTTGAAAAGGATGTGACTGCCACAAAAACAAATCCTATGACAGATACCGATACTGCATCTTCTTCTCGTAAGAAGACTGACAGTCCAGCCAAAGCTACCCCAAGCTCTGACAAAAGAAGTCAAGATGCTTTAGATTTGGATAGTCTCCAACGAGTTATCAAAAAACTTTCTAATGAGATCATCGATTTGAAAAAGGGCACTTCTGATAACACTGCAAACAAGGAGCCACCCAGACAGTTATTTAGAAGACCTTTTCATAATCCAGCTGCCAAAAAAAATTCACCCTCTGAAGCTAACATCATTGAAGAAATTAACAGTTTTCTCAAAGCAATAGTTTCAGATCTGGAAACAACTACTGAAACTGAAACTCAGTCTTCAGGACAGAGTTCTCAAGATAAACAAGACACCAATGATAACAATGATAATAAACCACCCAATGTCATCGGTCATTTCTGGGACACCTCAGAATTAACTGATGATGAAGAGGTGGCTGTTGTCAATGTGAATCAGCATCAGCATAACACCAAAAGTAAAAAAGATCAGCCTTCAACTGAACCTGCCACAACTGTTCCAGATAATAGTTCAGCTGCTAAAGACAAAGGTCAGCCTGCGATTAGTAAACCTGCACCTTCCCTTGAGTTAGAATATGATTTGATTGAAGACTTAAAGAAGAGAAGGGCTAATATTTCTCTATATGAACTCATAAAAATACCTATAATTCATGAGAAAATGGTGCAAGGGGTTTCCCCAAGTAAAACTGGTAAGACTTCTTCCAACCAGAATAGTGCTGTTACCAATAAAGATAATTCGCAAAAGTCTTCAGTCAATGCATCATCAAGAGGAAAAAAATCTGATTCTTCGACTCCACCCTTTTTACTTTCGTTTGAAATATTTAACCGCAAAGTACATAACTGTATGATTGACTCAGGGGCATCAAAAAATGTAATGCCTTACTTGGTGTGTAAAAGGCTTAATGCTGTCCCTCAGCTTTGCGATACTAGTATTGTACAGCTGGATCGTTCAAACGTTAAGGTAATAGGTAAACTGAAGGAGGTGTTGATAAGGTTAGTGTCCAATCCCCAAGTACATTTCGTTATCGATATTATTGTTGCTGATATACCAGAAGCATATGGTTTATTTCTCAGCAGGGATTGGTCGCAGAAACTCGATGGATATTTCGCAACAGACTGGTCACACTTATGGATACCTCATAAGGGTCGTCCCAACAAAATCGGAATCGATAGAGAATGGTATATGAAGCATACCGTCACGGAAATTGATGACTCAAATGAACCAGTCCTGTTTGCTGATACCATATTGGGTAACTATATGGCTGACTCATTTTTTGGTAATTTCGAGGCTGAGATTTCAGAAATTCTAGATTTAAATCAACAGTCTGAAATCTGTCATTTTACACAAGTTCCAGCTGAAATTTCTGTCCTGGAGACACCACATTTAGACCTCAATGACGGTTTGTGGTCTCTTTACTTTGACGGTTCCAAGTCAAGAGAAGGAGCTGGTGCAGGATGTTTACTGATTGACCCTTGTGGAAAAAGGTATTTCATTGCTTGCAGATTAGAGTTTGACTGCACAAATAATATCGCTGAGTATGAAGCCCTCATTCAAGGGCTGAAGAAAGCGATTGATTTGGGAGCCAAAGCCTTGATAGTCTTAGGAGATTCCAAAATTATTGTTCGTCAAGTACGTAATACCATACACTGCATAGCTGGACACTTGAGAAACTATCAAACTGAGGTATGGAATTTGCTGTTAGCATTTGAAGCATTTAATATAAGTTCCATTCCCCGCTATTTAAATCAAGAAGCTAATCTCTTGGCTAATGTTGCCTCGAGATTGATTCCATCTGAAGGAATTCTTACTGATGCTTTCTCGGTTGAATTACTGTTCAGGCCTTCTATTCCTGACAACATTGCAAATTGGAGAGTTTTCAATGACGACCAACAATTGATCAATTTTCTGACTCTTAAAGATACTTTTAAGGATGCAGTTTTGGACGAAATGACTCATGACGAGGACCTACACAATTTCACGGTAATCCATAAGCCTTGCTCAATTCAAGAATCCCTTGATCAGGTTAGTGCTCTTCCCAGGTCAGTAATCAAACTTGAAAAATTTTATGACTTAAAGGATAAATTCAAAGCTGCAAGAAATTGTAAAACTGGTAGTTCCATCATGCAGTCCGACATTGTCAATCTAGGAACTGATCAAAACTCTCAATGCGTAAACCTTGGCAGTACGTGTACTGTTCAGGAGAAAACAGCCTTCATTAAACTCTTTAAATAATTTAAAGACATATTTGCATGGACCTATGATGACTTGAAAACATTCGACCCCAATATCATGCAACATGTCATCCCTATGAAACCGGAGGCAAAGACTTTTCAAGAAAAATTGAGAAAAATGCACCCCAGCTTAGAACCAGCTGTCAAAAAGGAGCTAAATAAACTCCTTGCCGCTAGGATAATTTTCCCCGTTCGGCATGCCCAATGGGTAGAAAATCTTGTACCCGTAAGGAAGAAAAACGGTGACATTAGATTGTGTGTCGATTTCCGGAACCTGAACAAGGTTTCTGATAAGGACAATTATCCTGTTCCTACAATGGAGAAAATCTTGCAACAGGTCTCCGGATCTGAGATGTTTTCTCTATTAGATGGATTTTCAGGATACAACCAAGTGTTGGTATCCAAAGATGATCAATTGAAAACAACTTTTAGGACACCTTGGGGAACCTATGCTTATAGGAAGATGCCTTTTGGTCTCATAAATGCTGGTGCAACATTCCAGAGAGCAGTGGATATCGCCTTCAGAGGTCTGATTGGTAAGTTTGTTGTAATTTATCTTGATGATGTTACTGTTTTCTCTAAAAATAGGACTGATCATATAACTCATCTCAGACGAATGTTCGAGCATTGCAGGAAGTACGGGATTTCGCTAAACCCTAAGGAATCTATCTTTTCAGTCACTGAAGGTAAGTTGCTGGGTTTTGTTGTGTCTAAACAAGGCATTAATATTGACCCAGAACGTACTCATGCTATATCTCAGATTCCGATGCCTCACTCGAAAAAGTCCATGCAGTCCTTTCTTGGAAAAATAAATTTTGTGTCTAGATTCATCCCTGGCTATACGGAAATTGTTAGGCCATTACAGAAGATGATTAGAAAAGATGCTGAATTTAAATGGAATGCTGATGAAAAGCAATCTTTTCGCGACATTTTAAAAGCTATCGCTGAATCCCCCACTCTCACTAGCCCAAATTTTTCCAAACCATTTATTTTATATACTTTCGCTTCTGATTTGTCGTATGCTGCTGTTCTGACACAGAAAAACCAGGAAAATAACGAGGCTCCTATTGCTTTTACGAGTTCTGGTCTTAACGGTGCAAAACTGAATTACTCGGAAGTGGACAAGCAAGCTTTTGCGGTTTTCAAATCTGTTAAACATTTAAGGCCTTACTTACTGAAGTCCCACACCAAGGTAGTTGTACCATATTCTGCAGTAAGAAATCTTTTGGTGCAGAAGGATCTTGGTGAAAAACGAGCACATTGGGTCACCGCACTTCAGGAATACGACCTGGAAATAAAACCATTAAAGATTGTCAGGGGACAAGGTCTATGTAAGCTAGCAGCTGGCTCTGCGGACAGTGCTGAAGCAGATCTGCATTTCTTCAGCAACCCTTCCTTATTTGAAAGGGAAGTTTTTCTAAACTCTGCTCCTCCTGATTCTTGGTATAAGGATGTTAAATTCTTCTTATTACATGGGACATCCCCTGAACATTTAGACCCACGTCATAAGAGGGCTTTAAGATTGAAATCTGCACCTTATCAGCTCATTGACAATATCTTGTTCAGAAAATTTTTTGAAGGAGTATTCCTTCGTTGTCTAGAAAAGGATGAGGCTGATAACGTGTTATCTCAATTGCATGCAGGTCCAGTGGGAGGACATTTTAGCGGTGAAACGACTGCCCATAAGATACTTAAAGCTGGGTACTACTGGCCCACATTATTCAAAGATGCATATGCTTTCGCTAGGAAGTGCTAGGACTGTCAAAGGACAGGAGGCAGACTGAAAAGGGCAGCATTACCCCTCCAGCTAGTTATCATTGAAGTCCCATTCCAGCAATGGGGTCTGGATATTGTTGGCCCAATTACTCCAGCCTCTTCGTAGAAGCATAAATATATCCTCACAGCTACAGACTACTTCACTCGATGGGTTGAAGCCATCCCGTTACGAATAGTCAATTCAGATCAGGTGATAGCTTTCCTTGATTCCTTTATCATCACTAGATTTGGCATGCCTGAGTCTTTAATATTTGATAATGCTACTTATTTTTCTTCTGTTAAATTGACTGAGTATGCATTAGAAAAAGGGATAAAATTAAAGTATTCTGCTAACTATTACCCTCAAGGTAATGGGCTGGCAGAATCATCTAATAAAAATCTGATCAAGATTCTCAAACGTACTGTGGCTAACCATCACAGAGATTGGCATACTTCTCTGTCAAGCGCTTTGTGGGCTGACAGGGTAACCCCCAAAGCTGCTATTGGAAATTCTCCATTTTTCCTAGTATATGGCAAGGAAGCCATTCTACCGCCTCACGTGTTCCTGCCTTCGTTACAACTTGCCCAGTCAGTACAAGAAGTACCATGCTCAGCTATGGAGCTTCGAATTAACACCTTGTAGAAGTTAGAGGAAGATAGGGAAATGGCTAGGAAGAAGTTTGAAAAACACCAGCAGACTGTGAAGCGTTGGTTTGACCTCAGGAAATCAGTTAGTCAGGATCTGGATGTAGGTGATTTAGTTTTGAGATGGGATAAGGAACATGAAGATAAGGGAAAACATACAAAGTTTCAGCGTTTGTGGCTAGGACCATTCATTATTACAGAAAAGCTTGGTCCCAGCACTTTCAGGCTGCAAACACTGGAAGGTGAGATTGATGACCTTCCAGTAAATGGTCACCTAATCAAAAGATACTTCTGTTGATCCTCCTCAAGGGATCATCTTGTATATATCACTGGTGTGGTGTGCTTGTTTGAATGATTTTATTTTGCTCTTGGTCGGTGTGTCTTTTCCTTTTTATTTGTTGTTTTGTTTTTGTGATCTGAACCTGATACGTTCACCAAACCCCAAAACTAATGACTAAATTCAATTTCTGAAATTTACCTGAAAATCATGCACAAAGGCATTATTTTTCTGAAAATTGTCATTCTGTTTTACTTCCCACACAGAGAAGGGAATTCCACTGTCCTAGATATTACCAGCAATTTTTTAACACATATTAATTCCCTATATCAGTTTCGGGAAAATTCTGTCTAAGGAGATTAAAGCATTGTTTGGTAAAGTCATCTATTAAATCTCTTACGCCATCCCTTCTCGTAAAGAGAAGCAGACTCGCCTCCCTACCTACTAAGATAATCTCTTTTGGGATTAACTTTAATTACATTCTGGGTAAAGATAGACTTGAACATTCGAAAAGATGTCTGAAGGACAGAAGGTCTCGTGATGAGCCGGTCTGTTCAGGATCATAAGTTTACATCCAGTAGCATTGTCGTCTCCGGTTACCAAGCCTGGGCAATGACCCTTAGACATAAAACTCTGAGGGGTGAAAGGTCTCATCACGAGCCGGTTCATTTTACTGTCATGTAGGTTGGTGACTGACATGATTAATATCAGGTTATCATGCTTAAATCATGGCCTTCATGACTAATGAAACAAATAAAAGAGAAAACAGAAAATAATGGTAACAGTTTATATTGCCCAGAATTGTAAACTTTTTACTAGCAGGTGGGATACTGGCAGTTTGTGGGTTTTAAAGTAACCCTGTCGAGGCTATGGACGCCTACTGGCAGTAGGGCTATGCTTGTGGTATTGTGATTTTATCTTTTAAGACTGAATCATTCACTGTTCTACTCTTCCGGACTGAGTTTTGTTAGAAATATGATGTTTGTCAAAC